>CABHPQ010059913.1:0-13244 GCA_902168405.1 Peromyscus aztecus
CTATTGGTCATCAAATGAAGAATTCAGATAATTCTGAAGAAGAATGAGGTTCAACATGCAGAGAGAAGCAGGACTATGCCTTTCAGTTCTAGCTACCCTTTTCCTCAGACTTTACTGTACTTAAGTACAAACACCACCCAGCTTGCCCACTGACCTTATCATAAACAAAATGCATGCATGCTGTAATCCACTGAGCTTTTGGATGACTTGTTACACAGTCATACATAACTATGACAGTCTATAAACATAGGAACAGCATGATTTGTTTCTAATCTCTCCTCTCCTTACTTTGCCTTAGCAATTACTATCATAAATTTCATATGAGTTTCTCCTGTCCAAGCTTTTGTACTTTCATTATAATAAAAAATACGTTGGTACAAAATGCTTAACACTAATTCATATCTCACATATTTATTGGGAATCTACCATATAATAGACCCTGTTAGGTGCTTGAAATATGCAGTATAGAAAAGAATAAACACTGCTTCCCCAGTGTAATCTGTATCCTAACAGAAGACAAGCTAAAACTAGCTAAATCAATTTTACTTACAGCATTAGAGAGGGGGAAAAGATCCTTTTCCTCACCCACTACAAGAGTCATGGCAGAAAGCAACATAATAAAAGACATAAAAACAGAAGCGCGCATACAGATTTACTTAACGTACATTTTGGTTCCCCCCCCCTTTGGATTTTTATTTTATTGTATTTTATATGCATTGCTGTTTTGCCATGGGTGTCAAGTCCCCCTGAAACTGGAGTTACAAACAGTTGTGAACTGCCATATGGGTACTGGGAATTGAACCTGGGTCCTCTGGAAGAGCAGTCAATGCTCTTGACCACTGAGTCGTCTCTCCAGCCCCTTAACGTACATTTTGTATGACATGGGAATGTCAGAAAATGTAAACGCTTCAAAATAAGAGAAATATACTTTTATTTTTTCTGGCCAGTCTTGTGTAAGTGTAATCAGGGAACCACATGATATGACCTATTCCTAATACACTTGGGGAATTTAGCAAGGTCTGTTTATTTGGATTTTTCCCCCTAAGATCTTGGTTGACATCGTCTCTTTCTTGCATGGGAGGTTGCCTCTGGAATCACCTCTTTTTGCAGCAAGTCTGTTAAGTTTAGGAAACAGGGGACTGAGGATTTGATACTAGTATTAACAGTCCACATCTGTGGATTTCAACTCAGAATAATCAATATGCCAAAATAGATAGACTCTCCGGAACCCTACCAGCATGTTAAAAATCACAAGAAGGATTAGCACAGTGAGTCTACAGAAGCCTGACTTAGACCTTAGATGAGAGCCTCAGGATGTGCCTTGGTGCAGCTGATGCCTGTGTGCTTTGTAGAGAGCTGGAGAAGAGTATTCCGGGGAGAAGGAAACATTTGAACAAGGGCAGAGGTGTGAAGACGTGACTTATACTGGTTAGTCTTTGTCAACTTGACACAAATTAGAGTTATCTGGGAGGGAGAAAATGTCTCTGTCAGATTGGCTTGTAGGGAAGTCTGTGACATTTTCTTGATGAGCAATTGATGTTGGAGGCCCATCCCTCTGTCGGATGTCCCACCCCTCCTCAGGTGAGCTGGGATTCTGTGAGAAAGCAAGTTGAACAATCCAGAGAGAGCAAGCCAGTAAGCAGCATACCTCTGTGATCTTTGCTCCAATTGCTGCCTTCAGGTTCCTGCCCTGATTGAGCTCCTACCTTGTAGTCCCTCAGTGAGGGACTGTGACCTATCAAATGAAATAAACCATTTCCTACACAAGATGATTTTGGTCAAGGTTTCATCATGCCAAACTGTGGAGGTCTGAATGAAAATGGCTTCCACAGACTCATAAGGAGTGGCATTATTGGAGGTGTGGTCTTGATGGAGTAGGTGTGGCCTTGTTGGAGAAATGTGTGTCACTGGAGGACAGGCTTTGAGGCTACAGAAGCTCAAGCTAGGCCTAGTGGCTCTCTGTCCCTTACTGCTGCCTGTGGATCCATGCATAGAACTCTTAGCTAATTCTCCAGTGCTATGTCTTCCTACATGCTGCCATGCTTCCCACTATGATGACAATGGACTAAACCTCTGAACTGTAAGCCAACCCCAATTAAATATTTTCCTTTATAAGAGTTGCCAAGGTCATGGTGTCTCTTCACTGCAAAAGAAACCCAAAGACAGAAGTTGGTACCAGAGGCTAGGGAATTGCTGTGATAGGCCTGAGCATGTTGTTGTTTGGAGGAATGTGGACTTGGAGACTTTGGGTTAGGAAAGCAGTGGAATGCTTTAATCATGACTTAATAGGTCATACTAGTAGGGGCATGGAAGACAGTGGTGCTGAGGGTGATTTGAACTGTGGGAGCCTGGCTCAAGAAGTTTCAGAGGAAAAGAATATTAACATGTGGCCTAGAGATCATTCTCATGATAGTTTTGGCAAAGAGCTCAGCTGTTTTCTGCCCTCGTCCAAAAAAATCTGCTTGAGGCTAACTTGAAGAGTTACAGATTAACAGCTTTGACAGACGGCAATTCAAAACAATCTAGCATCAATCTAGCATTGGCTGTATTGCTTAGTTCTTAGTGACCAGTCTTACACAGATCTATAATGAAAAGGAGCAAGATGAGCAACAAAAAATGCAAAATGTAAAGTCTGAGGAGGAAAGGAGAACCAAGGAAAAGTTTGAAGAAAAGCTAAATGGAATAAAGGGCGTGGTAACCTCAGGGCAAGACCCAGCCCAGCTAAACTTCCAACTTGTGAAAAGGAATTAAAGAAAAGCTTAGGTATATGCCTCTAATCCCAGACACTAAGGAGACAGAGGCAAGTAGATCTCTGAGTTCAAGCTCAGCCTGGTCTACAAAGCTAGTTCCAAGACAGCCAAGCTTAGGCAATGAAGGAAACCGTTGGAAACAGGAGACTGGTGACAATGTCATTGAATTAGGGGGTCATGTTTTACCCTCAGCAAACAGCAGAACCTGGAAGCTTCAGCCTCATGGTTCTGGCTTTAGAGTCAAGGATAGAAAAAGAGGTTATGGTAGCTGCCTCCATGGGTCAGGGAAGTTGCTGAAGCCAGGCATACATCAGGGATGTCCTTGTATGGAGGCCTAGAGAGGCCAATGTGAGAAGCTGTGAAGGTGAAGACTTGTTTACTCTGGAGACCCCAAAATATGACAGATTCCAGAACAGTGGGATACCTGTCAAGGAAAGCTGCTAACAGGGTGAAACCAGTCCACATGAAAGAAAGCAGTCAACCAAGCTGAAAGGAGTTGGAGCTCTTAAGAGTGCTTTGACACCAGACATGGAGATGCAGAGTTTGGAGCTTGCCCAGCTGGTTTTCAATCTTGTTCCAGTCCAGTATTTCCTCACTGTGCTCCTTTTCCTCCCGTTTGGAATGGTAATGTATATTCTATGCCATTGTATGTTGGAAGTATATGATCTGCTTTTTTATTTTGACTTTTCAGGAGTTGTAGTTAAGAAATTGTCATGTATCAGAGACTTGGATTTATGGATTTTTAAAACACTGCTGAGACTGTGATAGACCATGGGGACTTTTGAAGTTGAACTAAGTGCATTTTGTATGATGGTAAGGCTACAAGCCTATGGGGGCCAACGAGTGGAATATGGTGGTCTGAATGAAAATGGCCGGCATAGACTTATAGGGAGTGACATTATTGGATGTGTGACCTTGTTGGAGTAGGTGTGGCCTTGTTGGAGGAAATGTGTATCACTGGGAGGTGGGCTTTGAGACTTCAGAAGCTCAAGCAAGGCCTAGTGACTTACTGTCCCTTCTTGCTGCCTGGGGATTCAGGTGTAGAACTCTCAGCTACTTTTCTAGCACCATGTCTGCCTGAACGTTGCCATACTTCCAGTCATGATGCCAATGGATTGAACCTCTTATAAGCCAGCCCCAATTAAGTGTTTTCTTTTATAAGAGCTGCCATGGTCATGGTGTCTCTTCATGGTAATAAAATACTAACTAAGACGCAAACTAAGACACCACTAGATTCTGGGTTTTCTATTAGATTAGACATGGCATTTATTCATTTGTTTGTTTGTTTGTTTGAGGATGAAAAAAGCTGTCAAGGATTTGGAAACATTTGGTCAGAGCTGCCAGAATCATGTCTTCTCACAGCTCCAAAGGGTGACAGAGTTTGGGAACAATAAGGAATCCAACTTGTATGTGGGAAAATTTGACATGTTGATTAGACATCCAAGTAGAGGTGTTAAGATGACATTTTGTTACCCAGTTAGACATTTGTAAGAGAAAGCTAGCTGGAGACATGGTTTGGAGGATACTGGTATCATTGGCAAACAGGCTAAAATTCTCTTGACTAAATGAAATCCCCAGAACTAAGAACTGAGCCTGGGACACAGCAAAATCAGGAGTTTGTCGAAAAGAAGAGGAACAGCAAGAACCAGAGTAAAAGAGCAGCCAGTTGGGGAACTTAGGAGCATCTTAGAATCAGGATGAAGACTGTATAAAAGAAGAAACTGTCATCAATGATATCTAATCCTCTAAACAGGTCAAGGATGATGGATAAATTAAGCAGTGGGTGTTGTTATAGTGCAGTCATTTTATCCTAGAGTGGCATGACCATAGCTCATGAAACACAACAGTTTATGTTGACCACAGAATATTTAAGCCCATAGTCATGCCCAAGAAGTAAGCAGGGGGATGAAGTCTTTTTTAATGATTACGAAGCTGCTCATACTCACTTGTAGAAGGGGAAGGGCTCAGGAGACCTTAACCTGAGACTCTGTCACTATTTCTTCCTTTCTTTCCAAGCTTTACTTCATCCTGCCAGTGTTGTAGGTGGTTTGTGCAATACTAAAGTATGTGACATACAAGAAGTTTGAAGGATGAACGGGGTTGCAAATCATCACTGATGTTGGGGTGGGCTTTTTGGTGAGGCAACTGTCGATGAATTACTCATGCCTCCAAGATACTCTTCACCTATATTCCAGTAAACTCATGGATTCACCAAGTTGGACTTGGATGAAATCCTTTCTTTTGTTTGTTGATCATCTATTTGGAAAAAATGGATGTGTCCTTGTGTTCATCAAGGAAATTAATTCAATAACATGGATTTCATCTATGACCATGAGGATCACATTCTTATTAGAATGAAGTCATGAAACCCCTTTGAGGGAGCTTAAAGAGAATGGAAAAAGAGATCTACCCAGTGAATACAAATAATTACTTTGTGGTTTTTGCTAAAAGTATGAGAACACCGAGGCTGCAGCGATAAAGGAGGAGGGAATGAGAGCAAGATGAAGATCATGTTTATGTGCTGCTGGAACATGTCCAATAGGAATGGGAGCAGTGATATAAAGGACAGTGGGAGAACCGTAGAAGAGGTGTCCTTACGGGAGAGAAAATGAGCTCAAGCAAACACTTTGGAGAAAGTGGTGAGATAGAGCTAATAAGAAATTTCCAAATAAATCTTGAAGATTCCCTTCTGCCTTCATCAAAACAGTATTAATTTGCACTGTTTTATTCTATGACACCTTGTTTAGTTATTATAGGATTTTTCCTTCTATTATTAGTGTGGTAATTACTAGCTTATTTTATATTAAACATCTCTGCATATGTGAAATTAAATATTACTTAGTTGTGATAGATTTTTATATTCTATTATATTTAACATTTTAAGAGCATTGCTCCTATGTTTGTAGGTTACATTACCCTATATTGTTTTATGGTCATTGTCCAGTTTGGGTCAATATTATATTACTGCTTAAAACTGCCTTAAACAAAAATCTATACTCTAAAGCAGTTGCTATAAGACAGAAATTACCATTTCATTTCAGTACAGGAGATGAACATTATAAAGCTATCCAGAGTGCTGTCTTTTCATAGAGAAGAAGCTAGACTTATGGTTCAATTCATTCTTGATTATTGATATGTTTAAATTTTATACTTCTTTTGGAGGAAATTATGTTTCCCGTATGACAAAATAGTATCAAATATAGCATAAAAATTGTAATCTCTTTATGCCTTATACTCTAAGTGGTGATGAGTTCAGAACATAGTCTTAGATATAAGTATACTAATCTTCTTCATGGTCATTTTTTTGGGACATAACATTTACATAACATATTTTAAAGATTATTCCATCAGCATATTCATCTGGATGTGTGCATGCATTATGTGTTTGTGTGTACCTATGTGTGCATGAACTTTGTGTATGTGTGTACCTATGTGTGTGTGCAAGTGCTTGCCCGTGATGCCCATTCATGCCACTGTAGAGTCCAGAGGATATGGTGTGTCATTCTGTCCTTTATCACTCTCCACCTTATCCTCTTGAAATAGCATCTCTCGGTGAACCTGGAGGTCACCATTTTGACTATGCTGACATACCTCAGTAACCCTCCTAGTTCTGCCTGGCCTCCACCCACCCAGTCCTGGGGTCTGTCCCCATTCCCAGGTTATCTTTTACATAGGTACTAGATGGGGGGGGGGTTCTGAACTCAGGCCTTCATGCTTAAGTAGAAGACACCCTACCCTCCAAGCCATCTTCCTGGCCTATTGCATTGATTTTTGAGTGTGCACAAACATATTTAAAAGAAGAAACTTCTCACAGACAATTTTCTATTTCCAAGGGCACCTCCATGTTTTATTTAATTCTAACAAGATCTTTGAGGACTTAATCAGTGGGCAGGCATTCCAGGATCTACGAGTAAAAACAACTTTCTATAACAAATATCAAATGAGTATATATAATTTTCTACGACTAACAACCAAAACAAATATTATAGTAATCACAGCCTTGGAATTTAGATTTAGAATCTTTAGATTCTATGGGATAAATATGAACCACTTTCTTTAGAATATCTTAAAAATCTCTTCTAAAACTAAGCAAGAAAGAAATTTTTATGATAAAATACAGGTTAAAATAGATGCAAATGAAAAAACAAAACTTTATAATAACCAACTAAAAAGCCCTCAGATGAATAAAACTTCTGCTTGAAGCTTTTTATTACTAACATTGAAACCAGTGACCCATGGTTTATTGGCTCAAAGTGTTTTGGGCTTATAATCTCCTATTTCCACGTTCTTTTCCCTTTTCTCCTTGAAGTCCTACACAGCTCTCCCATTCTGTTATTCTAATTTACAGGATCAGCTCTTGGGCTTTCTTAAGATTCTCATATACATGCATTTAGCATTTCTTTTCCTCATTAGTTATTTTTGCTTTCCTTTTCTCTGTCTGTTTCATTTTTAGTTTGTTTCACTTGATCAAGATTTGTGGCTGAATGTGTAGCTCATTAATGAGTAACTCCAGGAGCAGAGTTTCTTGCTTTTCTATTTGTCTTCTGTTTGTTTTGTTTTCAAGCTGTAAGACTATTTCCAGCTCCTACTTTGCCTTCAACCCATAGTTTAAATGTACAATCTTTCTCTGTCAGTCATTTCCAACTATTTTACAGGCCTGCTGTGATGAGTTAAACAGGCCTCTTGTTTAACTCGTAAGTGGCATAGAAGCTTGCACTTTTAGTTTGCCAGTTCAGAGGAGGATACTAAAGTTGTATTTTTGTCATATGATGGTCATGATCTCCATCTCAACGGCACATTGTCTTTAGAACTTGATTGTACAGACACACACGTGAGTCTTCAAGGTTACAGTAGATTTCTACAATGTGATTTCAACTCTGAAACATGAGCTGTCACGTTCTGTTTTTTGCGAAGGGCTTTTTCTCACCAAAGGTCTTGTCTTTGGGTTGTGGGGGGAAAAGAACATGAGATCCCATGGAGAGAATCTGGGGACATGGAGAGTGGGATTTGAGGTCCCACAGGCCAAAGGAACGAGTGATGACAAAAATGTGGACGTCTTTGAGTGACTGTTGTGGTACTGGACATCCCTGCTAGGTACAGGTTCTTGCATTGTCTCCATGAATATTTCAGTGGCAGTTGATGACTGAAATCAAAGGACTCCAAAGTGAAAGCTGGGCATTGATGGATTTGTATTTGGAACCTCAGATTTCCAAGACTTGTCTGCACAGTTTTTCTTTCTCCACTCCAATGATCCAGAGACCTCAGTGAACATTCCATTCCTATCCAAATATTTTCTTTCCCGTTTTATAAAAATTAGGTTCCATGGCCGATTACTGAAGACATCCTAGTACATTCTCCCTGGCTTCTTTCCATTCCTCCCATCCACCATTTACCTTCAAAAATCATAGCTTTACTACAATTCAAACTATACCTTTCTTCTTTGTGCAGTTAAAAACCACCAGAGAAATGGACACAGCCTATTGACAAATGTTATTTTATATTTATTAAAATATTAAAATTTTAATTAAAATATTACCCAAACAATCAGGGGACACTGAAGATTAGAGAGTCCTTCTCTTTTTCTGTGTATATGTTTTATTGTGGTAAATGTGCAGTGTGGCATTTGTCCACAAGTGTGTACTTTTTAAACCCTTTTAACAAGTGTGCAGTTCAATGGCTTTAAGTGCAATCATCCTATTGTGCCATCACCACCACCATTCATTTCTAGAACAGTTAAATCATTCCATATGAAAATTTCATTCATTAAATAACTCCTCATTTATTCTCACACTAGCTGTTGACACCAGCCATTCCACTTCTGTTTCTGTGATAGCTCTGTTTCACATAAAGTAGAAACTTATATGTGTCCTTTGTAGCTAGATTATTTCACTTATCTTTTATGGCTCATCTATGTTTCAGAATCTAGACTCAGTAATATCTCATTGAATTTTATATTGTGAGGGGTGTACACCCAGGCATGCAATTGGTGTTAACTTTTTGAGGGACGCTGCACGGTCCCCTACAACAGCTAGAGCATCTTATGCTCACACTAACATGGTAAAGGGCTCCCATTTATCAACATCCTCACCAATAGTTTTCTAGTCTATTTTGGTTTTTTTTGTTTGTTTTTAGCCACAATGTGTGTATAATTGTTGGTGTTGTTGAGCGTTTTCTCATGTTCTCAGTGACCATTTGTATAATTTCTTTGGGAAGATTTATGAATTTCACATCCTCTTCCAAGCTAATTGTTTTCTTATTAGCTGTTGACTTGGATGACTTCATTGTATTTTCTTACTATGTGTATACCTTGAAAATATTCTTGGAAATTTATATTACATTTTATTTACTTACTTATTTTGCATGCTCATATGTACGTATGTGTGTGTAAGAGAGAAAGAGTAAGAGAGAAAAGACATAAGTAGATGACAGATAGATACAGAGATAGATAGAGATTAGATAAATAGGTAGGTAGATAGATAGATAGATAGATAGATAGATAGATAGATAGATAGATAGATAGATAGGATACACAGATAGATATATAGAAGTGAGGGAGGATTACCAAGGGATTTCTACATTTCTGCTAAAGGGAAATCTCACCACTTCTTTTCTAGTTTGAGTGCCTTTAATTTCTTCTTCATGCCTCATTGCTTTGACAAAGTCTCCCAGTCCCTTGCTGAATAGATCAGTTGAAAGTGGACATCCTTGTTTTGTTCCTGATCTGAGATGACATGCATTCAGTCTTTTACCATAGTGTACTGTGTTAATTGTTGGGTTTTCACACATGCTTTTGACTGAGGGACTTTCCTCCTGTTCCTAGTTGAGTGTTATTTTTAATCATGAAATGATATTGAATTTTTCAATTGCTTTTCATCAATTGAGATGATCTTTTTTGTCTCTATTCTATTAATGTGATATGTTTGCTTGATTGATTTTTATATATTGAACTATTCCTGCATTCTAAGAACAATATCTACTTGTTCATGCTGTAAGATCTTTTAGTGTGCTAGTGATTCTGGTTTCTGGTTGTTTTGTTGGGAATTTTGCATCAGTATTCATAAAGAAGATTAGTATGTAGTTTTCTTTTGCAACATTTATCTGCCTTTTAGATTAGAGCACTGGTGGCCTTATAAGTGCATTATGAAATGATATTTCCCTTTAATTTTTGCAAAGATTTGATAAATATTGATGTTAATTATTCCTTGAATATTTGGTGAAGGCTAAGGAAGCAATTAGGCGTAGGATTTTTCCTTGTTAAATTCTTAACTACTGATTCCATTTCTTTATTAGTCATAGGCCTTTTCTTGGCTTTCTACTTATCCATGAGTCAGTCATGGTGCTTTCTTTGCTTTGGGGATTTTCTTCCTTTTTTTTTTTCTTTAATTTGGTTATCTGATTAGTTTTCACTGATTACATAGTAGTACATAACCCTTTTTACATTTTCTAAGATCAATAGTATCCTTCCCTTTCTTTTCTAAATTTAGTTATTTGGTACATATTTCTTTTTTTCTTAGTCATTTATATAGAAGTTTGTCATTTTGTTGATTTTTTTTCTAGAAAAAAAATGAGTTTTGATTCCACTGATATTCTTTACTGTTCTGTGTTCTATTTGATGCTTCTGTAATCTTTGCTATTTCCATCAATCTGTACATTTTCTGTATTTCTTTTTTAATTTCTTAAGGTGTAAAGATAAGTTGTTGGCTTGAGGCCTTCATTTTATTAGTGTAAACAATCACAACTATAAATGTACAACCTAAATGACTTTCCTACATTCTCTAGGTTGGAATGTATTTCATTTTCAGTTTTGTCAAGATAATTTTTGATTCCTTTGTGAAATCTTCTCTGTGCCTTGGAGTGTTCCATAGCATGAGATTTTGTTTCTATATTTGTATACATTTGTGAAGGATTTTCCTGCAATTGATTTTCTGGCTTCATTGCTTTGTGGGCACAAGAAGAATCTTTGTGTTATTTTAATAGCTACTTTAATTTCTTAAGACTCGTTTTGTGAAAGTTAAGGGAGCAATTAGGTATAGGATTTTTCTTTGTTAAGAAATTGCTCATTACTGATTCAATCTCCTTACTGTTCCCTAGATTTTTTTTCTTACTTTCTACTTCTCTTGAATTATGTCTACTTTAGAAAAATTCATGTTCTGCAAAATTTTGTTGTATCTGATTGATCTACAGTATTTATCTAGTGCTTGGTTGATATTTATCAATTTAGGGACAGGGCCTCCCTCTGCAATCTAGATTGACCTGGAAGTTGCTGTGTAGCCCAGGTTCACCTTGAACTTAAGATCCTCAGTTTCCAAATGCTAGAATTATAGATCTGTGTTATTATATACACCAAGACCATTGTTTCTTTACTAATATCTTTAGCTGCTTTATACATAAATTCTTTTTTTTTAATTTTTTGAGACAGGGTTTCTCTGCATAGTTTTGCGCCTTTCCTGGAACTCACTTTGTAGACCAGGCTGGCCTGGAACTCACAGAGATCTACCTGCCTCTGCCTCCCGAGTGCTGGGATTAAAGGTGTGCACCCTCCCACCCCCACCCCCACTCCCTGGCCTATACATAAATTCTTTAGGAAAAGATATTCCAGTCACCCGGTACTATTTTAAAGCTATATATTTCTATTTTCAGTTCTCCCAATGTTTGTTGCACACACACTGGAGCTTTGAGTTTCAGTGCATGAATGTTTATAACAACTATATTTTATATGAGATAGACCCAAGTGTAATATTTTTTTACTTAGGTATAAAATTTTAATACACATTTATAAACTCCTTCATATTCTGAAGTGATGGGAAACTTGTGCAAAGGCCAACTTGTTTCCTATGAACTGATGAGTTTATCACATTAGGGCTCCATTTAAAAGGGAGATGTCAGATCCAGAGGCTAGGGTCCCTTAGCAAAGGCCTGCCCAGAAGCTGAAGACTTGGCTCTCAACCTAGCACTCATCCCACCCATGCCTGGGGTTAATATTCCACAAGAACAGCAATTTACTGAACCTCAAAACTTCCAGACAGGTATCAGTAATTCATGACATGGAGATTTAAGAATGATCAGAGGGGATTATCAGCCATTCACAAGTTTTCTTTTTGGCACATGGAGCCTTGATAAGTCTCCCTTAGAGCAAGGACTTGCGTTATAACATGCCAGCCTACTCATTGAAATGACTTTAGTATGATCACCAGCTTGTGTATAGAACCATTTCTCATCATCATTTTGACTGTGTCCACCAATATGGGGACACTGGGCTTCCTAGACTTTTTGAAGAAGGCTGCCAGAGCTCTGATGAACTCCTGCTGGTTGACATCTTTTACAGTAACTCAGGCATCAAACATCCTCTACACTGCAAGCCAGGGAAGCCTATGTGGCATTTTTGCATGTTCACTTTATAGCCTACAAGATATGTTGAACTAAAGTCTATTTTCTCTGCTTTTGCTATGGTTATCCTGCCCCCATGTAGTTACTAAGCCACTGGACCTGTTCTCAACCTCTACAAGGATGTAGGTCTAAACTGACTCTATCACAAACTACATGGTTGGGTCCTGTTTCTCTTTCCTTTTCACTTTTTTTAAAATTCTTTTTATTTAGATCTTTAAACTTTGAAGGTCAAGCGATTTAATTTATAGTAATTTCTTGTAAAGAACTTACTGTAATTTTCCCTTAGTGATTTATGTGTTTTACATTTCATCCACAAATTTCTCCATTACTACTTTCTTTCATATTTGTTTTTGTAGTAATATGTTTTAATTTACTTCTAATTTTTCTTTTGCATAGTCTGCAGGTATCTGCTTTGTAATTACCACAAGGATTAAACATAACATCTGAATATTATAATGCATTTTAAATATGATTCCAATTTAAGTGCAATTGCATTAAAAAGAAACCGTACAGCCCATTCTCTCTACTTTATGTTACCTACCTTAAAAATATGACTTCATCTTTGGAATACTCTGAACAAATTTGTAGTTCTTTATAATTCCAATTCTTTTGTTTTACTCTGTCTACGAAAATTTAAAGATGGTGTTCTAAAACACCTGGCATTTATTTTGTATTTGCCTTTATATTTATCCTCATCAAAGAAATTAATTTATATGCCTTGAATACCTGTTTATTATCATTATCCTCTCGTTTCAATTCAGAAGATTCCCTTAACTTTTGCTTACTGGGAAATGTTGTAATTAATCCATCAGTTTTGAGGTATCACTTTTTTTTGGGTTTTAGAATAATTTGTACAGCAATTTTCTCATTCTGGCACCTTAAATATAGCTTCCTAGTGGTTTCTGGCCTCCATGGTCCTGCTGAGACTTCCCCTGATAATTTTACTAGGGACAGTTTGTACACAATAGTTTGCTTTGCACTTTGCTTGCCACATTCCAAACTCTATTTAAATCTTGGAAGGTTATTTAATGTATTTCAGTTTGGCATTTCTTGGTTATTCTTGCAATTCATGGGGCTATTTGAATTTCTATATTTATGCCTTGTCTC
>CABHPQ010059931.1:0-10301 GCA_902168405.1 Peromyscus aztecus
CACACTGGCTTTAAACGTGTAATCCTTTTGACTGCCTCTGGTGTCTGGGATTACAAACATGTCCCACCTACATGCACATATGCAAATAAATAATCATTAAGTATAATTAAAATATATTGATTCTTAATAAATTGTTTTCATTGACAATTTCATACATGTTTTAATACATTTTGGTTACCCCTTCAGCTCTCCTTTCCCTCCCATACCTACAGGCCCCTCCTCTTCCTTACAAATCTTTTTCTCATATTCATTACTTTCATTTGTTTTGTGACTCACAGAGTTTAACTAGGACTGACTGTGTGACCCTGTATTTATAACTATCCATCAGAGCCTGGTGTGTTCACCAGGGCCTATACAACAAGATGCTGTGTGCCCTGCTCTTCTCCCAGAATCCATTATGTTGCTAATAGATCAGCAGTAAGTGGTAGGGCCCTATGAGCATCTTCCTCTCCATGGCTGACTGTTGGGGGTCCCAAGTTGTGTGGGCCCAGTGCCAGTAGGCACATTTGCTCAAAGTGCTTGCTTTGTCTGTGTTGTGATTAGAAGTTGGCATTTCACAGGCCTGCTCTCTACATTCTGGCTCTTATGGACTTCCTGCTCCCCTTTCTGCAAATGTTACTTGAGCCTTAAGTGATATAAATGTCTTCATCAGAGCTGAGCCCTCGATTGTTTTTATTCTCAACATCTTGCGCAGTCATAGATTTCTGGCCTCAAACTCACAGAGATCTGCCTGCCTCTACCTCTTGAGTGCTGGGCATGTACTATCACCACCTGGCTTTTGTTTTATTTTTTAAGACAGGATTTCATATGGTTCAGGCTGCTGAGAACTTACCATGTCACTCAGGCTAGTCATGAATGCTAAATTCTAGAACTTCTTCGTATTCAGCTTTTCATTGGGGATGTTTAGTGGAAAGAGAGAACCAAAGCCTGAAAGCTGTTTTTTCACATACTCTGTGACACACACACACAAATAACTAAAAAATGTCTATATTTTGTATTTTTATAATTATATATAATTAAAATATATTTATTTAAATACATTATTTATTAAAATTTTATATAATAATATATAAATATATATAAATTTTTAATTTTAATTTAATTAATTAAATTTAATTTTAAATGTTTAAATATATAATGTTTTTCACATGCTCTGTGACACACACACAAATAACTAAAAAATGTCTATCTTTTATATTTTCATAATTATATATAATTAAAATATATTATTTAAATACATTGTTTATAATTAAAATTTTATGTAATAATAAATAAATATATATATAAATTTTTAATTTTAATTAAATTTAATTTTAAATGTTTAAATATATAATATATGTAATTAAAAACTCAGACCCCAGTGCACAGGAGATACTGAATATAAATGGTCAGGAAGTGAGTATTGTCTGATCAGGATAAGTTTGTTTCTAGTGCCCTTCTTAATGTAAGTATGGGATTCCAATATTCTCTCTGGCTAGGCAACAGTTAGTGTTATTTAGTTGACTGGATGAATGAGTGTGAATATATTCTCAAAAATATATGAGAATTTATTTTTGAGGGGCATGGTGGTGCACACCTTTAATCCCTGCACTTATGAGGTAGAGGCAGGTGGATCTCTGTGAGTTTGAGGCCAGCCTGGTCTCCAGAGTGAGATCCAGGACAGCAGGAATGTCATAAAGAGATCTGTCTCAGTAAGTAAACAAAAGGCAGCTCTAGAATACATTATCTCAAACATCTATACCAAGAAATCTTAAGAGAAGCGCAAATACTGTAAAGCTTTTAAGGGTGATATTCAAAACTGCTGAAAGGTGAAGTATGTTTAGCCACTCGGATACATCTTCACTCCCTTAGAAGCTATGGTCTCGCTGTATGATTCATGAAGGCTGTTACTCCTGTGTGACTTTATCTTCACTTCCAGGTAAAGAAGATACGCCCTCACTGCTTGGTCTCTGTGGGTCACTGACATCAGTGGCAAGCTACAAGTCCCTCACGAGCCTAAAATCCAATGACTGCCTTGCAAGCCCCACAGCTGAGATGACAAGCCCAGGCCTGACTCCATCTTGAAAAACTATGTAAAAACCCAGAGTTTCTGTATTGTAAATATTCAGTTTCCATAAGTTTGGCTGCTGGGGAGATCTTTGAAATTTTATATTATTCTGGCACACACGTGGCATTTTGTCGTTTGGGATTTCAGCCCAGCCCATGTAAAGTCTGAGGGAAAAGCATAATAGTCCTGCTATTTTTCTTTTTTTTTTTTAATCTTACATTTGTCATTGAGGATGTTTAAAATTAAATAGGCTTTAAAGAAATCTTACAAAGATTGTCTGAATCCATTGTAAATTGTACAAAGTTGTTACTCGACTGATTTTTATATATTTGTTTAAATGCGTCTTGGTGTGCAGAGGCTGGGCTCAGATTTTATTCAAGACTTAAAATTAGTGTTTTCTTTCACTCCTTTCTTTAGTGGTTAAATTTGCACAGAAGATAACTAATTTCCTTAAGTATTTCCTAAGTTCCAGTGTCCACGTGGTATGTCTGGACAGGAGAAGGCTCTCAGCCGCAGTGGCACCATGGCCCTTTTAGGTTTTCTTCTGTCATTTATCGCTTGGTACCAACTTCTAGCATTTCATAAATTTTGTAGATATGTACCTTTTTAGGCATTTGCTGACTTAATTTGTAAGGTATGTAGGAAAAGCATTTTATATCTAAGAAAATGAATACATTTCTTAGACTTACTTTCTCAGGATTTCCTTTTAAAATTATCAACTTTAAAATGTGATCAGGTGTGCCTGAGAAGTTGGAAACATTCCAAAATGCAGAACAAATGTTGGAAAGGTGTTATTTACATCAGAAGTTTGGAGTTTAGTTTAAGGATTTGAGAAACTTTTAAATGAAGAACTCATGAGTGACCAGCATAGCTGACTGTGAATGTATGTCTGAGCTACAATGCTCTTTTCCCCTGTGTAGAACAATTAATTATATCTTGGATGTTTCACACCCTTTACCATTATACCATGACCTCATTTTTAAACTGATCTTAGTGTTTAAAAATCCTATATGTCTATGGGAAAAGTGTTTTTTTTTTCATATCTGTGTTTCAAATCTTTTTGCAGTTTTTGAAACAGCTTCACATGTCCCTAAAAATTCCACCCATTGAAAATGAAAATGTATGAAGTATATTTTCTACAGTGAGTAATATGAGGAAAACAAGTGTGCCAAAGAAATGTTCTATGTTGTTTACATGAAGAGGTCACAATACTTACTGGGGACTTCATGTGGCTTTTTTGTTTGTTAATTTTTATATTTAAACCTAGCACCTGTGACATGTAGGAATCTGTTCCTCCTATAAAGCTGTCCGAGGAGAGCTGAACTCACATGTTCATTCCTTGTGTCCAAAGTGTGGGGATGGGAGGTTCCCGGAAATGATTGGAGCTTAGTCTCATGGTGTGGAATATGAAGTAATTAATAGTGATGTGAGCAGCCTTACAGCGAGGCAGAACAGTCATTTCAGGGGCAAAGGAGGCGTGGAAGCTCATGGTGGATTTGTGTTGGATGTGTCAGAACATACTGAGACCTTTCTTCCCATAGCTGAAGGTTTTAACACTTGTACAAATGCATACATTCTTAAAAATTAGCACCTCCAGCTGTTCTGAGTAATGTACACCGCTTTTAATCAATGTGACCTCAGGGCCTGAGGGAGGGCACATGAGGAAATAGATGGTCAGGAAAACTGAGAATTTTAGGCTGGTCATGAGCACGCCTCTACTTTCCTAAGAACTATCAAAATGTTTAATGCTTTATCATCATGACCTGCTCTCACCTGGCATTTATGATTCTTTCATATATTAAAACCTTGTTAAGATCTTTTCATACATTTTTATAAAGTAGAAGGGAACACAAGGTTCCCAATTGGTACACTTTTTCAGATTTGTCTGATAGAAACCCTAGTTTGTGCACATAACCCTACTGCAAACTGCAGACTGAGACATGACACATGACGATCATGGCTTTCCCTTCATTCTTGGAGTTCTTGGTATAAAATTCATCTGCTACTATGAAATCCAGGTTTCTGCAGTTCATTTAAAACTAGAGGCAGTTTATAAATGTTGCATGAATAAACTGTGTGTCTCAATCTTTAATTTTCAGTGGTAGTATTTATTTTTCAGAACCCCACAAAGAATGCTGAATTATGTCTATCTTTTCATGTTTATTTTGTTGCCTTGATGTACTATATTTGTTGCATGTATATTAAAGTTTTTTTTAATAATACAGTAATAGTCTTGTTCCTTGACAAAAACAATTACTCGATTCAAGTGTTCACTGAATTTCTATTTCAGCAAATATAGTGAATAGTGGGTATTAATTATACCTAAAATACTAATGAATGTGATTTGAAGAAATCCTTTTATTCAAGACAGGTTATATATGTACTTTAAGAAATACTCTTTATAGACCACATGACATTTTGAGAATTATTGACTACATATAGAACAGGGGTCCCATACTAATAGAGTTGAGGATTCCTATCCCTTTGTGATGACGTTACAACTCTTCTAATATGAAGCTGACAGAATTCTGACACTCTAGGTTTATTATTATTCAAGCACTCAGGATAGGGGAAGATAAGTAAATTAAATCAATCAGTAGCTTACAGCAAAACCTCAACAAAATTATAGTTACAGTCCTGAAAATATGTTGACATGTTGTCATCTTGTGGCCATGTGATGTAATTACAATTTGGATTTGAGTGCTCTAGTAAAGGTAATGCTAAAATTCTCTGAATTTAGGACAAATTTCTCCTTTATCCCCATTAGGGGCATTTCTTGGAACTTTCCAGAAGTATCAGGACATTGCCCATGATATACAATGGACTCAGGGATTCCTACCAAAGAATCCCTTCTCATCACAGTATGGATTGGTCTATATTATCTACATGAGTGTATTTCCTTCATCCATTTCTTTTAGATTTTCCCAATTTAGCAGAATATATATATTTTAAGATATCTCCCAATAATTTTCTGAATTTTATTTATATCTGCCATAATGGCTCTCTTTTCACCTCTAATTTTCATAATCTTGGTCTTTTCTCATGCTTTAGGCAAATTTAGTTACTTTTATTAAACTTATCAAACTACCTTGTTTCATTAATTCTCTGTAATTTTTCATTTCCATTTCATTAATTTCTGCCCTGATTTAATTCTATTTCGATCTGATTTGAGTTCAGCCTTTCTGGTTTTTCCAAATCCCTTGGGTGTGTCATTAAATGTTTGTTATTGTGTTTTCATTTTCTTTTATTTCTAGGAACGTCTGTTTAGATTCCTTTCTTGATCTCATTGTCATTGGCCATCATCAAGTGATGTCATTCAGTCCCCATGAGTTTGTCACTGTTCTGTACTCCGCATGCTGGTGATTTGCAGGTTTAGTCCATTGTGGTCAGATAGAATTCAGGAGCTTTTTCAGTTTCCCTGTATGTGTTAAGACACACACTTTCTGTCCTAATAGATCGGCAATTTCAGATAAAGTTCTTTGGGCTACTGAGAAAAATGTGCTTTCTGCAATGTTCAGATGGAATGCTAGCTAGATGTCTGTTAAATCTATCTGATCTGTGATCTCATTTAATTCACGTTTTCTGTTTTCTTTTTGCCTGGATGATCCGTCAGTTGGTTAGAATGGGCTATTGCAATCTTCCACTATTATTATGCAGCTGACTTTACCTTTACCAGAATCTGTTTTATGAAATTAGAGCTACCCACACTTGATATGTATATGATTGGAATTGTAATGTCTTCTTGGTGGATTGTTTACTTGGTAAGAAGTGACTGTCTTTCTCTCTTCTGAGTAGATTTAAAGTCTGTTTTGTTGGATATTAAAACAGTGACTCCTGTTTGACCCTTGCTTCCATTCACCTGAAATACATTTTTCTATCCTGTCCCCTAAGGTAGCATCTGTCTTGTTTGTCTTTTGTGATGAAGTACAGTTCTTGAAGACACACACACACACACACAGGATGGGTCTTGCATTTTAATACACTCTATTGATCTGTGTCTTTTCAGTGGTGGATTGAGACCACCAATATTCAGTGATTGTTGAGTGATGTATATTTATGTTCTGTCATCTTGTTGATCTGGTAGAATTTGGTGTTTCCTATTCCTCTCTTGCTTAACTGTTCATCTAAAGTGGTTTGCAAGGCCTGCTGGATGTGTTTGTCTTTCTATTCAGTCAAAGAATTCCTTCAGGTATCTTTTGCAAAGCTGCTTTAGTGAATACCTTCAGCCTGTTTTTGTCGTGGAAAGTCCTTTCTCTCTCAAACTGTGACTGGTAACTTTGCTGGTATAGATGGGGTGGACAGTTCTTTTCTTTAAAACTTGAAAGATGTCATCGTGTCTTCGTGTATCCACACTGAAGGTCCTGTCTTCCTTCATACATCTGTCCTGAAGGTCCTCTCTTCATGTGGCCATCTTAAAGGTCTGTCTTCATACATCCATCCTGAAGGTCATGTCATATATGGCCTGGTGCTTCTTTCTTGCTATTTTCAATATATTTTGTGCTTTCTTAAATTTCCATCAATATATTCTCTTAGCTCTGAAATTTTAATTAAAGTAGAATGAGAAATTCTTTTCTGGGATTGTGCCTTGTGTGTCTGCAGAGGCATCCCTTTGCCCAAATAAGGGAAATTTTCTGCTATGATTTGGTTGAAAATAGTTTTTGGTCTCTGTAAGGAAATTCTTCACATTTTTTTATATTCATGATTCTTAGATTTGATCTTTTCACTGTGTCCCAAATACTTTAAAAGCCCAGCCCACTGTTTAATTAATGTTTCTGACCTGTCAGAACGTCCCAGATCCTCTATTTTGTCATGGGTGACAATGATTCTCAAGTATAAGCCATATAAACCTCTTTTCTTCCCAAGTTGCTTTTGGTCATGGTGTTTTACCACAGCAATAATAAGCAATCTAGAATACCTCTGAATCAGCGATATCCCAACTCACCACAGTTACAAAGTTCTAATCAGCTTTGGAATCTCTCTAGGCATGGCTTTTTTTTTCTGGTGCTCATTACTCATTTTTTTGGCACTTGTATATATATGTGTGCTATAAATACATGCATGCATGTTCACACATGTGAGAACGTGTATGTCCATGTGTAAATATGGACACATGATTGTGTATGCATGTGAGGGCCCATTAGTTACATTGGGTGTGATAATAGTTACTTTGTTTTTTCTTGCTGTTATAAAACATGACCAAGGTAATTAATAGAAGAAAGAGCTTCTTTGAGCTATAGTTTCTGAGGTTAGAATCCATGACATTGGGGTCAGGGTAGCAGCCAGCAGGCATGGCAGTTGGAGCAGCAGCTGAGAATTCCTATCTTAAACCACAAGCACAGAGCAGAGAGAGCAAACTAGAAATGGCACAAGTCTTTACATTCTCAAAGCTTGCCCCAGTGACATACTTCCTCCAGCAAGGCCACACCTCCTAAATCTACCCAGTCTATGCCACCAACTGGGGACCAAGTGTTCCATTGCTGGCGACACTTAGGAACATTTAGCATCTAAACTATCACAGGTGTCTTCCTCCATTACTCTCCACTTTACTCACTGAATCAGGGTTCCTTGCTGACTCTTGAGCTTGTTAGTTCTGGCCAGTCCAGCTAGAATTGTCCCAAGGACCGCATTTTTGCCTTCCATGTGCTTGAGTTACAGGCTCTGGTCCTCACAAATGTGTGGCACACACTGAATCATGCCCCCAGCCTCCATTACTCATCTTTAGCTGGCATATTAGAATGGTAGCCTAAGAACTTAGCCTGAAGAGGCTGACAGAGATGGAACCAGGGCTTTCACCCTAAAATTGTGGTAAAGTACAAAGTCAGGGGATCACATTACAGTTTATTAACAAGCAATGTCAGTGCACTACTGTGGTGGTATTGTGTTCCCCAAAATATTGTGTACTTTAATAAACTTATCTGGGGTCAGAGACAGAACAGTCACAATATTAAACGTGAGGATAGGCAGTGGTAGCATACGCCTTTAATCCTAACATTCCAGAGACAGAAATCCCTCTGGATCTCTGTGAGTTCAAGGCCACATTAGAAACGGCCAAGTGTGGTGACCCACACCTTTAATCCCAGTAAACCAGCCTTTAATCCCAGGGAGTGGTGGTAGAGAGCAGAAAGGTATATAAGGCGTGAAGAAACTCGAGGCATTTGGCCTGGGTAGGCATTTGGCCTGGAGAAGCATTTGGGCTGGTTAAGCATTCAGGCTTCTAGCAGCAATTCAGCTGAGACCCATTCTGGATTAGGACTCAGAGGCCTCCAGTCTGTGGAAACAAGACCAGCTGAGGATCCGGCGAGGTGAGATAGCTGTGGCTTATTCTGTGTCTCTGACCTTCTGGTGTTCACCCCAATTACTGGCTCAGGTTTGATTTTATTAATAAGAACTTTTAAGACTCATGCTACATCTGGCGCCCAACGTTAGTGGTACGGGTTCTTGAAAAGACCCGAGCTACACTCGGCCGGTAGTGGTGGCGCACGCCAG
The DNA here is from genome assembly GCA_902168405.1 of Peromyscus aztecus. Lineage (NCBI taxonomy): Eukaryota > Metazoa > Chordata > Mammalia > Rodentia > Cricetidae > Peromyscus > Peromyscus aztecus. Next base: position 8,534 of record CABHPQ010059931.1, read on the forward strand.
TAGGATTTGCTTAAGGAGGCAGAGGCAGGAGGATCCTGAGTTTGAGGTCGGCCTAGGAGGCTTGCTAAGAAGAAGCTTCGGTCAGGACCCGGCTACAAACGGTGGCAGTGGGACCATGGAGGCAATGGCTGCTGCTCCACGTTGCTGGCTGCTTCTCATCGTGTTGGTGACTGTGGTGATGCTGCTACCTGGGACAAAGAGTTTACCACTACTTGTTTGGAGAAGAATTGCCAAGACCATCGTGTTACAAGAAAGCATCGACAAAGGTCAGTTTGGAAAAGTTTGGCAAGACAAATGGTGGGGAGAAACTGCTGTGAAGATTTTCTCTTCTAGGGAAGAACGTTCGTGGTTCCGAGAGACAGACATTTATGAGACTGTGATTGCTCCAAACCACAGAGGAGACACACACACACACAAAAAAAGTCTGCAGGGAACCATGACCACGCCTAACAGCGACTTTGAAATCGTCAAAAGGATGACAGGATCCCACAATGATGATTCCACACGGACTATGATAAAACCATTAAGCTGATTAACACCAAGGAAAGATCGACTTTGGACTACAAACTGGTCAGGACAATTTTGAGATGGCTAGCTGAGATGATCCAGCCTGACAGACTACTCGAGCAAAGACTTATGACAAGCCCTAAACTTTCCTATTATAAAGAGACTGGATAAACGATACAGGAATTGACAATTAACCTAAAATTTTTCTTTTCAAGATTCCCTAAAGATATCTTCACCCCTAGAAAGAAAAAAGAAAAAGAAAATAGATATGAGATAGATCATCGAATCTACTCTGAGAAAAAAGATAAAGAAAAATAGGATAAATAGGTAGATCACTGAATCTACATTGAAGAAAAATGGGGAAGATATAAAAATGACAAAAGGTAGATTACTGAATATATTATGAAAAAATAGAGAGAATATGGATATGATAAGATAAAAAGGGAGATTATGGAATCTACTTTTAAAAAGGAACTACTTGTTTTAAATAGGATAAGTAATGAAAAATTTTTGTCTGAATTTGTCAAATATTACTGGACTGGACATTGGTTATATATATAATGGAGTTTTTTATCTGAATCTGTCAAATGTTTATGGACTAGACATCATTAATGTAATCTTGACTGTGCATATTGTATATACTTATTGGATATAATTTTTCTTGTATTAGTTATAAGCTTTTTTAATTTTAGACAGAAAGAGAGGAAATGTGGTGGTATTGTGTTCCCCAAAATATTGTGTACTTTAATAAATTTATCCGGGGTCAGAGACAGAACAGTCACAATATTAAACGTGAGGATAGGCAGTGGTAGCATACGCCTTTAATCCTAACATTCCAGAGATTGAAATCCCTCTGGATCTCTGTGAGTTCAAGGCCACATTGGAAATGGCCAGGTGTGGTGACACACGCCTTTAATCCCAGTAAACCAGCCTTTAATCCCAGGGAGTGGTGGTAGAGAGCAGAAAGGTATATAAGGCGTGAAGAAACTCGAGGCATTTGGCCTGGAGAAGCATTTGGGCTGGTTAAGCATTCAGGCTTCTAGCAGCAATTCAGCTGAGACCCATTCTGGATTAGGACTCAGAGGCCTCCAGTCTGTGGAAACAAGACCAGCTGAGGATCCGGCGAGGTGAGATAGCTGTGGCTTATTCTGTGTCTCTGACCTTCCAGTGTTCACCCCAATAACTGGCTCAGGTTTGATTTTATTAATAAGAACTTTTAAGACTCATGCTACACACTACACTCCAAGACAGAATGAAGAAT
>CABHPQ010059975.1:0-20014 GCA_902168405.1 Peromyscus aztecus
TATTTCAAATAAAAGGTAATGGTGGAGATTACAGACACATTTTCTCATTTACACCTCTCATTTTTATGTGCATTTTCATTCAGCAGTGAAATTATAACACATACTTGGTATCTGTTGTAAGCATCTGGGGATGGTTTATATTACAGCGATTCAAGAAATAGAGCTCTCTACTGGACAGTGATTCTGCAAAAGATGTTCAGCATAGCTCACTGAGCTCATTTCATCAATGATATGTTCATGCAGCTAAAGGCAAATGTTTAAACATTTAGTTAATGCACCATATGTCTTAAATGTTTTAGTTCCATCTGACATTTTCAAACTCCATTTTAATGGAAACTCGCCAAGTAAATTTACTTCCGTGGAAAATGATGAATCCATTTATCTTAAACCCAATTCAGGACCACAATGAACTCTTACTTTGTAGTCTTCCAACTCCAGGACCAGTACTTTCTTCACCCTCATCCTTCTGAGCATGAGAAAGTGCCAGGTTAGGTGACTTGAGAGGATGCAATTTGTATCCTGAAGTCCACGCAGCTAGTTATTGACAAAAGAAAGCTTGGGAAGAAGTAATCATCAGCCTTGGGGCTCAGTGGATGGGTAAAGGAAGAAAAGCATGGAGGACCAATAAAATAAAATGACCACTATCAAAGAAATTACAGAATCAGAACAGGAAAAAAAAAGAATATTTACAATACGATATAGTTACAACTTTCATTGTTTAAGCCACATTTCCTAGGAGTGGAAACAAAACAGAGGAAAACTACTACTAATATAAACATGACACAAGTGCTGGGAAGACGGCTCAGTAAAATAGAGCACCTGCACCTACATATGAGGACCAGAGTTTGGATCAGCAGAACTCATGTAAATTCTAGGGTGGATGGGGCAGCTGGAATTCCAATGTGAAGAAGATGGAGAGAGGGTATCCCTGGAGTTAGTTGGCATACATGCTCTGGGTTCAGTTGAGAAAGCTGGACTGAATGAACAAGCCGAAGAATAATTTAGGAAGATTCCCAATGTCAACTTTCACCTTCACCATGCAGGCACACACATGTTCCTGTATAGCTCCATCCCCACAAACATGCATAATACACACATAAACATATGCACAAAGCAAAAAAAATGACACTTAGACATAGTAGTTAGAATTCCACTTTTATGTCAAATATATTAATATCTCAAATCATGGTTCCACTTATTATTAACTGTAACCTTGGGCAAATTATTTCAACCCTCTGAACTTAGGTTCTTCATAGCATTGATTAAAATATTAAACACATATAAAAATGAGATTTATTTTTAAATAGTAAGTTAAATTTTTTGTAAGTGAATTCATCTTCATGTGTAAAGCTTCTAATCTGCCTATAGCAGGAGGTAATTTCATCACATTGCAGTACATTCAATTTGTTTTCAGTGATTCTTATTTAAAAAAAAGTTAAAGTATTATTCTCTCAGTGTTTCTCACATTCACCTGTAGATGCTTTTGACCCAGGATTCTTTATCTCTAAGGTTTCTGCTGCTAAGCCTTACCATCTGCCAGGGGTAAGCAAGTCAACGAGAGAGTTTTATGTGCTGTCCTAACTTCCAACCATTGCTGGTTGCAGCTTAGGCTCCTTAATCTGCTTGGCCTTTGGGCTGTGGGCCTCTGTCATCTGATCTGCTAAAGCTGCTCTCAGTAAACACAAGTGGCCTTGTCCCTCTTTTTGATACCCTGCTGGTATCCAATGTCTCTTATCAAAAGGTCCTAGATTTCTGTGACTTCTTTGCCCCAACTAAGACTCTTTCTCACCATCAGTCTTTCCTAGGATTCCATTGGCTTCCTTGAAAGTCTGGAGAATGTTCTACTATTTTTTTTCTTATGACACTAAAAGGAAAAGATACTAGGGGAGTGTGGCAGGGTCCTATGCTGTTGTTCCCTTTGGGGGAGGGGGCCAAGTAGGCGCAGAGTCAAACCACATAGACTCCAGAAGAATGTCGAAACAACAAGCTCAGTCTATTCAGGAAAAGGCAAGCCTCATATACCCTCCATCCCACCCAGGGGGGAGGTCTGATGAATATGCATCTGCTGGTGAGACATGGCTGCCTCTCATTGGTCCAGGTCATCTCCAGATCATGTTTCAGCTACTGTTGCTAAGGCTCTTAGGCAGACTCAGGTTGGCTTTCAGAAAGTATCTTTTTTACTTGTTTGGGCCGGCTGGCCCTCAAGCCCCTTAGGGATGAGTCATCCCACAGGGGAGACCTACTACTTATATGCATAGCTCCCCTTTGATCACTTACACCCCCTACTTCTTCTGCAGTATTGAGCATGGGCTTGAGCCAGTAGTGGGATTTCTCTGCACAATCCTTCCAGTGATCCCTGCTCAGTGAAGTAGAGATTCTAGGCTGATCACAATTGGAAACCTGCAGGTTCAATATCTTTATCTGTCAAAAAATGATGTGCAGAAATTACCAGGTGAGGAAGAAAATGAAGACCAAAAGCAACTAAGTCATTTCTTGGCATTTAACTCTATCAAGGACTAAATCCTTCCTTGGAAAGGGAGGGTGATGCTTAGAGTGTCAGGCAGTTAAACTATCCATTATCATGGGGAGGCAAGAGAGTTGGGGAAAGTAGTGAACCATAAGATATTGGGACACACCATACAACATGGCTTTTGCACATAAGAACTCACATCACTGTGGATACCTGCACAAGACCTAAACAAGATCAAACTACCATAAAAGTTCTAAATGCATGGGGAAGGAATGCCTAAGATCCCAACTCTAGCTGAGAAGTTAATGGCTGTGAAGTTGATCACTTGTGAGGGGAGGGAGTCACTTTTCTTTGAAGCTATGGCCAGTGGTAGGTTCCATGTACACCAGCAGATAATCCAACACCCATATGTATATGGGCATCACTAAACTGGATTCAGTGAGTTAAATAAAAAATAAAATAAAATTAGAGGACATGAAGTTGGAAGCTAGATGTGATGGGGGAATCCCAAGGGGAGTTGGAGGGAGGAATGAGGATAGATAATATTAAGATACCTTGTATATATGTATGAAATTATGAGAGAATAATTTTTTGAGAAATTAGGACAGTGCTTACTCAGAAGTCAGGTTGGAAAGACAATCAACAAGTAGAGATAGAACCCACAAAGCTTGAGTTATGGCAAGTGTATTCTCTCTCTTCCTCTCCCTCCCCCCTCATCAGTCAGTCAGTCTGTCTGTCTGTGTGTCTGTCTCTCCCCACCCCCCCACCCCCCCACCGTGTGTGTGTGTGTGTGTGTGTGTTTTTCTTCTCAGCCAAGTCTGAAGCAGCTTTTTGGCTTCCTGAGCAACTAGAAAAGCAGTCACACAAGCTGGGAGTCTAGTAGGTAATGGGGTAGTGTCAACATCCACTTCTAGCCCTTATCCAAATCTCCTTAATGCTGCCTTGTCAACCTAAGTGCTCTTGAAGTTTCGTTCTGCTCCCCCCAAAGGCTCTACCTGCACTTGTAACTGAGCTTCTATGGACAAAGAAAGGGAGAGCAGAGATCTTAGCTCCCTTTCTAGGACATATAAATACCAAGGCAGACAGAGTTGCGTAGATAGGAGTGAGTAGGAGGAAAGATTTACTAAGGACGAGTATAACTGAGAGTATCTGAAAGTAGTTAACCCATGGGCTGTCTTTTCAACCCTTAATTACTGCTTGTTTTCCTGTCACCCTTGAGGTATCCAATACTTCCTGGGAAAGTTAGAACATCCTAGATCAAATAAATCATTGCTTGGTGTTGAGCTGTAAAACGTAGGCTTATTTTGTGGGTCCATAGGCTAAATTCAGGTGCCTTTCGTTTTCAGAATCCACCATTTTGATGAGTGTTTTCATTTGAATTCTGAGATTTCAGCTTTACAGTGAAAAATGACGAGGTCAGAACTGAAAGACTGCTCTTGTCATTGGAGTTTGCGTGGACACAGCCTGGAAAAGATGAAGTGCAGACAAGTGAACCCGTTTCTCTGGCCCTTTAAGACAAACACTGGAGAAAGAAGACATGTCTACATAGGATCAGTGGACAAAAAAAGCAGGGGGCTCACAACTTTCAGTGATGATGTTTAATATGACGTCAAGGATAGCCTGATATTAGGGTAGAAAGGCAAGTTCCAGATGGGGGGACAAGAGATAGTATTCTTCCTCATCACTCTTCTTTGCCCCATTTCCCATGACCCGTGGGAGATTTAACACAACCATGAGTTATAAAATTGGAAAAGAGACAAAACCAACCTCAAAGGGAGAGCCACAGCAAGATTCAAATCCACCACAGGGACATTGCCAGGTCCCAATATAATATGCAAATAAAATCCCTGACTGCAGACAGGACACAGCAGTGGCCATAGTGTGTGATCGATCAGGAGAAGACCAGATGGACTCCCCACCCCAGTATCCTATGAACTATGAGTTCCTCTTCATCCAGCTACCATCTTGGGCAAGCAGACTGTACAGGTGAATACATACCTCAACAGTGCATTTTACATCAGAAAGTCAAAAAGTTTTATCGGACAAGAGTAAGTGTTCTCTCTTCCGGCAGGGTACAAAGTTAGAGACAAAATTATGAAGTAAATTAATTAGTGAAAATGTTAAGATTAAGTGAGACACTGGTTATTTGTTTGTATATATGGATTGCTCTACGTCAGTTGCCATTACAAAACACCACAGACTCAGTGGGTCAGACCACAGAATTTTATATACTCTGAGCTCTGGGTTTTCAAATTTTAATACCAATGTTCTATAAGGGTTTGTTTCTGCCTGAACGTTCTTACTGTGGCCTTACCTGGCCTTTCCCTGTGTGTTCAGAGAGTGAGAGTCCTGGTATCTAGTTCTCATCTCATAATGTCATGTTCCTATTGTGTTAAGGCCCGGCCCCTCATCCTCATTTAGCCTTAATTGCCTCAAGAGAGGACCTGTCTTAAGAAGGTAAAGTCACTCTGGACATTAGCACTTCAGAATATGAACTTAGGGGACACAGTCCATTCCATAAGCATAAGAAATAACGTAGCAAGAAAGGTCATGTCTACAGCTAGAGAAATGATTCAGCTGTTAAAGGAGAGGCTTACAACCAAAACAATCAAGAAATTTTATCTGTTTTATCCAACCAAAGACCTTAGTCTGGTACTTAAAAAAAGAGAACTATTATAATGTACATCATATTAACAAAATCAGGTAATTTTTAATATACTAAAGTACTCTTTTAACTGTGTTTCCAGTGCTAACTTCATTTAACAAAAAATGTATACATACCATCACTTCTACCAGCTCTCCAAGGAAAATAACCCCTCACCCCATACGCAAAGCTCCATCAGTAGATTCTTCCTTACCATCCTGATTTAATTTGGAGGGCCATGGTGCTTCGGCTCTCTTCCTCTACACTTTCTCTGGCTGACTGGGGTGATACCTTCAATGACCCTCAACATCAAGCACGTCAGTCTTGTCATTGATACCTGCTGAGGGCACCATGATGAGAGCTTTAGTCTGATGAGGGCTCTTCTGCTGATGCTACCACCACTGAGAATATGGACCATTCACATTCACTAAGAATGTCATGTAAGTTGTCAGCCATGTTTCTTTCCTAACCAAGGCCACCTTGCTGTCTCCCAAGATAGTGATCCTTCAGATTGGGTCACTGCTAGGAATTCTTTCTCTGAGTCCTATTGTGCTGTACCCAATATCACCTCTCTAAATACCTGCACATTTTCTACTCTTGGATTTACCCACCCTCAGTACTGGCATTGGCATTTCTGAATTTTATGATGAAGGCATTGTGAACTCAACAGAGTTAAGAAAGAAAATGGACACAGAGAAAATAGAATAAGACGTATATTCTAAATGAATTATCCATCAGTAGCAAGGCTGAAGGGACAAAACATAAAATAAAAACTAATTTTGAATTAAATGATCTGTTATAAAATCAATCACTGGGCACCGTGAATGCTTTTTTTTTGAAATGTAATCCAATGTCCATCATTCCTTTTGTGTCCAGTAATTGGTCAGTAAGTGGTTAATATCTCTAGAGATACTTCCTGTGATTCTCACTAAGAAATTCGAGAAAAACGTGTGTTAAATAGTAAGTAGAAAGAATTCTATCAGCAGATTTCACTACCTTTCTTTTTATTTTTGCTTATTTGATAGGAAGCTACCATTTTTCTCTGAATAAGCCAGAGCCTAGAGCTTAGATAGAGAAATAAATCTACAGTTCATCTTCTCACAGATGTCGTTTTAGAGCAGCTCCATTCGATGGCTCCCAGATAAAGCAATCAACCTGGAGAGGAATGAGGAGCCCATATACTAAAAAGTGACATATAATTATTACCGTACCTATTAAGTGAATAAACCAGCCAGAGCCCAATTACATCGTTGCAACATACAATGAAATATCTCTTAAACTATTCTTCAACAAAGAAATAAACCTGTCATGGAAGAAAAATTTGCTGTACATCGAGGCTGTGTATTGAGGAAGTAATGTTGGTGTCAGGGTCGTGCTGGCTGTAACTCAATGTGCAATTAAGGGAAATTAGAGGCAGTCCTCATTACATACATTTGCACTTTGTTTATTGTGCTACAAATTCTGTAGTGGAGCCACTGACTTGTAGCAACAATAGCTCATTTAATGGAAAATGAGAATGTTAACAAAGGATGTTTGATGGTAGAGGAGCACAGTACAGCAATTTACATTTTTTGTTGTGCACCCCTGCTCTTAAACCTCATCGCTGATTGAGCATGAAGTAGTCGCAGTCAGAGCCAATGTGACATCGCTGAAATTCTACTTGCAAATCAAAGGACTGGAAAAGTAAAACAAAATAGGAAGTAAAAGTGTGTCAGTCATTTTCATCTCAGCGAATAAATTTCCAATCAATCATTTCTCAAAGAATTAAGAAGAAAGGGAACAAAAATGGCTGAGACAAGCATATCTGCCTAGGATTCATGAGAAGACAGTGCTGGTCTATAAGAATCACATTTGAAGGCTATCTGTCCTCTCCAAGAATACTCATTAAATTTTTCCTGAATCTAAATGCTGGCATACTTGGTCTGAAAGCTCTACGGTTATATAAAAAGGATTTCTCTGCAGGCAGAATTCCATCATTCACTTGTAGAAATAACCGAAAGGACCCATCTCAGGGTGGCAGCATGATGTTGAGATGGTTATTGTACTGAGAACCGTGGACTCACGGAAAGAGTGGAAATTAGTCCCATTGAGCCATACAACCAGTACACATTTTGACACGGCTCTCGGATACTGGGTAACTTTGGAAACATCTTACTGCATGAGTGTTGGGTTCTCCAAGATTGAAGTGAGTTTCATGTCTTCTTCTGGTCTTCTTGTGACTTGGGAATGGGAGTTCAAGGTGTGTGATAGTTGCACAAATATAGACAGCAGAGAAATGGGACCACATGGTTTTTGGAAAGTGCCCTGGTTGGTTTTTGTTTGTTTGTTTCCCAACTTGACACAAGATAGTTATCTGAGAAGAGAGAACCACAATTGAGAGAATACCTCTATCAGACTGACCTGTAGGTAATTCTGTATACCATTTTCTTGACTAAGGATTGATGTGGAAGGCCACAGTCCACTAGGGGTGGTGACATCCCTTAAGCAGAATGAACAAGCCATGGAGAACAAGCTTTTAAGCATTGCTCCTCCATACCTTCTGCTTCAGTTCCTGCCTTCAAGTTTCTGTCTTGAGTTCCTGCCCTGACGTCTCTTGGTATAACCTGAGAGTTGTAAGCTGAAATAAACCCTTTTCTCTCCAAGTTGCTTCTGGTTATTATGTTCCACCACGCCATAGACTCTCTAACTAAGACAGAAATATTCTGACAAGAAATAAAACCCAGGGCTAATTTTTGATGTTTCTGAGGTATCTGAGAGTAAACATTTGAATTCTTCCAGCCCTGGGGTTTTGATAATTCCTGACATCTAGACCATTGTTTGAATCTCCCCAATGAAACTGGTTTATACTGTGTGTGTGTGTGTGTGTGTGTATGTGTGTGTGTGTATGTGTGTATGTGTTTGTGTATCTGTGCATGAATATACAGGGTGACATGTATGTATGTGAACATCAGAGTACGATGTTGAGTGTTCTCATCAATTACTCTCTCTACCTTAATTTTTTGTTGTTTAGTTCAACTTATAATCAGTTTAAAGATTAATACAGTATACATTGCTTCCTTTATACCAAGTCTTCTGAGACCCTTGTGCATTGAATACTCCAGACAAACTCAATCAGAGGGAAACACAGATCAAATGACCAGCAGCCCCACAGGGTCTTTGGGGACACTGTGGAGGGTGACTAGTGCTGACTGAGACGGGTACTGCCTGTGAGGGCATAAGTTCAGAGTTAAGGAAGGCTTATTGTGTAGCATGTAGTGTGTGAATTTATTCATTTGCTCACTTAATGTTCAATAAATGTATATTGAAAAATTATTGAGCTGGTGGGAAGGGCCTTATTGGTGGGAGAGAAGGTACAAAGCCTCACCTGGGACATTACTGAGGGGCTTCTTCAGTCATGAGTATTCACCCATGACTTCCCAACTCAAGGTTTGGAAAAGTGCCAGAAGATTTATATTTCCAGCACATTGTCCAGTCTCTGCTGCTGCTGGTGGCGGTGGCAGTGGCGGTGGCAGTGGTGGAGGTGGTGGTGGTGGTGGTGGTTGTGGTGGTGGAGATGGTGATGGTGGTGGAGGTGGTGATGGTGGTGGAGGAAGTGGTGATGGTGGTTGTGGTGGTGGTGGTAGTTGTGGTGGTGGTGGTGGAGGTGGTGGTGGTTGTGGTGGTGGTTGTGGTGGTGGCTGTGGTGGTGGTGGTTGTGGTAGTGATGGCTGTGGTGGTTGTGGTGGTGGTGGTGGTGGTGGTCCACCTGCGTTATTCTTTGAGGCAGGATCATTCACTGAACTGGGAGTTTTCAGGTTTGGCTAGACGGGCTGGCCAACAAGTCCCAGGGAATCCTCCTGTCTCTACTCCTACAGGGTTGAGATCACGGGCACACTCAGGCTTTTTAAAATGTGAGTCTAGAGGGTTGAGTTCAGGTCTCCATGATTGTGTGTCAAGTACTGTACCAACTAAGCCATCTCCCCGGACTGACATGTACATCTTTAACTTTGTCTGTCTCTCCTGTCATCAGCTATTGATAATATTGTTCTATTGCAAGAACAAATAAGAATGGCCCAAAGACTTTGTACAATCCCTTGTGCAATCGCTTTAAACTACCTTCAATTTAAAAAGTGAAAACACTTGCGGTGTCTGAGGTGAGACAGATGTGGGTTGTTGGGGAGTGGGAAGGAGGACACAGATGGCTGCAAAGGAAAACTAAAACACTACTTCACTTGCCACGATTCTCAAGGGGGGCAGGTTATGCTTCTGAGCAATTAGAGACTTCTTCCAAAGTCAGAGATTTTGCCAAGCTGGGAGGGAAGAGCTATTTAAAATGCAACTTCTCTTCCACAGGGAGAAAAGAGACTGAGTCACAGGTTTAACCCTTCCCAGACTTCACAGCCATATTTATTCCATAACCATTCTTAAATTTTATGTCCTCGGACTTCTTTATGCTCCTTTAAAAGAATTGTTCTGCATTTCTGGTAAGTATTTCCTGTTAGTATGTCAGTGTCAGGTTGTAATTAAGTTTTTGATTCATTAGATCCTCTGAAAGATGTGGGTACCCAAGGTTGCTCAAAGGACAATGTCAAAGAATTTGCTACAGATCTTACCTACACTGTGGATAGGTGATTCAGTAAAGAGTATCTATGACTATTCCCCCACAGTTCTGATACTAGGTGTGACATATGTCTAAGCCCTGTGAGGTAAATGGACCAATCAGATATCCAGTCACTTCATGCATTCATTATATTACTTAGCCAGTGACTATAAGCACCTGCTATGCTGACAGACCTTTTGCAGCTGGAAGTGAAGGTTCCCAAGCCTAGTGGAAGCCTTTCCCCCACTTTTTCAGTGTGTGTGTGTGTGTGTGTGTGTGTGTGTGTGTGTGTGTGTGTGTGTGTGTGTGATATGCATGTTTAGCTATGTGGGAATATGTGGCAGGGTACCTGTGCATATACATGCATGTTCATGTGAAGGGCCTAGACTGATGTCAAGAATCATCCTCAAATCTTTTCCACTGTATTCACTGAGAGAGACTTTCTCAGCCACACCCACAATTCTCTGATAGGGCTAGTCTTGCTAACCATCATGCTCTGGGACCCCATCTCCACCTGCCAAGCTGAAAGTGCAGATGAGCTGCCACCCCTACTTTGCATTTACATGGATTCTGGTCACCACACTTGCAAGACAAGCACTTCAACCACTAAGTCATCTCCCCAGCCTGGGTTCTTAACCGTATAGTCACATTGCTCCTGGAGAGACATTATATGTATTCATGGGGACTATCCTAAAATGAGATAACAAAGGCCGAAGTTTTCTATAGCCCACATTGTCAAATAAATCACAAAAGAGCTGGTCAAATTAAAAAAAAAAAAACACTAATTTTTACCCCTATGCTAGGTGTAATTTAGTAAAAGGACCAGTGAAACTAATGGAGTTAAAAGCAAAATTCGAAGAAAATTTGATTTAAAAAGGGAATTTTCTGGTAGATAAGGTGATCCTCAAGTGTACTATTTCTTTGGTTAAGGGGTGGTGGCAATGAATCTTTTTTTAGAGGTGTATGAAAACTCAAGATGGTGCTGGAGAGATGAATCAGTGCTTAAGAGTACATTTGCTCTTCTTCCAGAGGTCTTGAGTTCAGCTCCCAGAACCACATGAAGAAGTACCACTGCCTGGAACTCCATACTGGGGAATCTGATGCCTTCTTCTGGCTTCTGTTGGCACTGCACACATGCAGGCAAAATACCCACACACATAAAAAACAAATAAATTAAAAAGAAAAACTCAGGCATTGTTCACAAACAGGCTAGGGATAAGTTCATGAGGCTTGAATGTTTTTAAGTTCCCAGATCAGGTGAATTTATGAGCATAGAACTGAAGTCTGGTTAGAATAATATTTTTATCCTACATGTATCTCACCTCCTCCAAACTGAAGCTTCAGGTTAGTGCTCTGAATAATTGTGTTCTTGGACACACACACTGTGTGTACACAGAGCTGGATATTGTGTTCAAAGTCTGGTCCAGTTATTATGTGAATGTGTATGTGTATAGCACATAAGCATTCACATAACTATGAGCCAGAAACAGATTCTCACCAGACACAAGTCTTCTGGGACCTTGATCGTGAACTTTTCAGCCTCCAGAACTGTGAGAAATTTCTGTGGTTTATAAAATACTCACTTTGTGGTGTTTCATTATAGCAGCCTGAAGGAGCAAAACTCCAGTTTCTCTCCCAGAACAGGACTCCTCCTCCCGTCTTTTGTGAAAATGCTATTCCTTTCCACAATCCTGGTTTGATTTCCACTTCTACTGTAGATTCGCTCCCTTGTGGGAACTGCTATCATTTCCCTCCACAAGACATGACAAGTAGAACACTCTGTGCTGGGCTCTATGTCATGGGTTTTATATGCATTTAATTCTTATGAAAGCCAAACACTATAGGTCATATTAGCACCCCTTTTCTATGATATTGATAACTAGCATTTCCTGGTCTTGCTTTATACCATGTACTTCATGGGTTGAATTAAACCTTGTTTTCACCTGTATATAAATTTATTAGGGAAGGAGTATTGGACAAATTTTTCTACATTTATAGCTTCTTTGACCTCCTCTCCTTCAGTAAGATGTGGATCTTCACTCCTTTGGGAATAAGCTTTTAGAAGAGACTGGGTTACATTAATTGTAACTGGTAACTCAGAGGCTATCTACTACTGTTTGGTACTCCCCAGCTGACACAAATATCCTCAGCTTATATTTCCTCCTTAGTTCACATACGTGTAAAGTGAAACAAACTCCACTACTACACTCTGACGACTTTTGCTATTACTTCTCTCTATGTTTCTCATTGCCTATATCCTCTAAGCCAGCGGTTCTCAGCCTGTGGGTTCAACTCCTTCGTGAGTCAAATGACCCTTTCACAGGGGTCACATATCAGATATCAGATATGCTGCATATCAGACATTTACATTATGATTCATAATAGTAGCAAAATTATGGATATGAAGTAGCAACAAAAGTAATTTTATGGTTGGGGGTCACCAGAACATGAGGAACTGAATTAAAGGGTCGCAGCATTAGGAAGGTTGAGGTTCAATGCTCTAAGCACTACCTACAGTTCCAACCTTACTTGACCACAGTGTTTCTCTATCCTTCCCTTACTTCTAATTTGCTAAGAACACAACCATAAACATGACAGTTTTCCAAGGGAAATATGTTTTCAATGTATAGCTATACATAGTAAATAAATTAAATACCCACAATATGAAATATTCTTCACAGGGAATATGTCTAATTTAAATTCTTTCTGCCGAGACAAGGCTATATTGTCTCAAATCTCTTAGGAATTACTGAATCATTTAACAAATAAATATTGAGTGAACAAAGAAGAAAAAGAATTCAGATTTAAAGACACAAGCAGGTAAAGTAATATGGTTCAATGTGGCAGAGTTATAATTGAATGAACTCCAACCCTTTGGGAAAGTCATACAGTACAATGATTAAGGAGGCTGAACCCCCGATTCTGCCTTAAATCTTGGTTTGATCTTAAATCCTCAGTCCTTTTAACCAAGTTAGAGAAAATTGTTCGATTACCATTATGAAGGTTTGACAAAGGTTTTGGGTTTGGTTTTTTGTTTTATTGCTTTTTTTTTTCAGTAAACAATGACCAGACCATGGAGTCAAAGTATACTGGACAGAGAGGATGGAAAAGCAGTTTCACAACAGAGTCTAACTCAGAGTAGGGAAGCTTAATTGGCAGAAGATATTTGAAAATTTAGAAACCTTTCCAAATAATAACAAATTAAGATTTATACTTTCCCAATCTTGCTTAAATGCCTCCTCTTCTCTCTGTATGTATGCTTGTTCTTACTGTGTACATCAGTATATAAGCATGTGAAGGCCAGAGGGTCACATCAGACATATCCCTCTATTCCTCTCCACTTATTTTTTTTTCTGCTACAGCTCTCCTATCAAACCAGAATCTCACTGATGAGACTCCTCTAGCTGACTTGTACATGCCAAAAGATCTTCTTGAATGCCACCACACATAGCTCTTACTTACATTCTGGGAGAAACAAACTCAGATGCTCATGCTTGAACAGCAAGGAATTTACCAACTGAGCCATCTCTTATCTTCACCTTCCCTACGTCTTAACAATTCTTCTTAAACTTTTAACATAGAAAGATGTGGCAGGTGGTGTTCTCCAGTAGGGGCTACAGTCGTATCTACCATTTTTCATGTTCAGCTTGTCATGATGGATGATGCTTTACTATTCCTTCTGTCCGGTGACGGAATCCCTCTTTCCTCTGCTGTGAACTTAGTACTTCGCTCTTTCTTCCACCACAAGTACGGGAGAGAAGGAGCCTCTAAAGATGCATCATAAAGATGCCTGCACTCCACTTGCAGCCCTGTAGCGTTTGCTCTTGAGAACCAGCCACCAAGCTGTAAGGAGGTCTAAATTAGCCCATGCAGAAAGACCACAAAGTGAGGCTCCATACTGGTGTTTAGTCAGCTCTCTAGCTGACGTTCTGGTTAATAGCTAGCAACAGTTACTAAGACTTCAGCTGCTATGACAAAATACCTTCAACTGAATGTTTTATAAGCAACAGACATTCGTTTCTTATAGCTCTGGAGGCTATGAAATCTAAAGTTAAGGTACTGGATGGTTCGGTGTCAGGTGAGGATCTATTCCTCATGCCCAGTGTCTTATACCTCCCTCCTCATATGGTGTTTGATGCTGACTAGTTCCTTAGGTCACTTTTACATTTCACTAATCTCGACCATGAAGGTAAGTCCTCCTCAAACCCCCATACCCTAACACCATCACTATGGAAACACCATCAGGACTATGTGGAGACAGAACACAGTCAAATCATAAAAATGAATCCCCAAAGTGAAAACACCTCCAGATGATTCCAGTAGCCACCTGACATGTCACTTCTGGACTTCAGACCTTCCCAGCTGATGTCCCAGACATTATGGATCAGATATAAAACACTTCTGCTTTGAACCCTTTTTCTAGTTCCCAATCCACAAATTTTAAGAACAAAGTCAAATGGTTGTCTTTTCCACTAGGCTTTGAGACAGTTTGCTACTCAGAAACAGCAGCTAGGATAGGCACTGCTTTTTTATTCTCTATGGAAACAGCTGTTGATTACACATCACCGCCTGTGGTTGCCTTTCCCATTCTAAGGGGCTAACCCTACCCAAAGATCCTGGAGAAACCAACATAGGCAAGCATCACACAATAATAAGAGGCTTATCCAGGTGATGGGGACGGGGAAGGTAAGGAAAGAAGGGGATGGACTCACAGTTAACTGGTGATGTCACCTGCTGCCTCATCCCCCCCATCCTGTTCTACACTCACGCTGCTTCTTTTAACATCCAGTTGTCAGAGTTGTCATAATCACCTTTTTGAAACACTTTTTTTGTGCAAACAAGTGTTTAAGATATATTTTATTATTTATTGATGTGTAAATATCAGTGTGTGCATCCATGCACATGTTTGTGGGTACCTGCAGAGGCCAAAAGAGGGCATCAGATCATCTAGAACTGGAGTTACAGGCAGTTGTGAGCAACTTGATGTGGATGCTGGGAACTGAACTTCAGTCCTCTGAAAGAGAATCAAATAAGTGCTCTTAATTGCTGAACCATCTCTCTAGCCCCCCCCCCTCAAGAAGTTTTTAAAATGTATCTCTTTATATAGAGTGCTTTTGTATAGTATGCGTCAACCTAGAAACATAGTCTTAGTGCTCTTCCCAAAGATGCCTCACAGGCCTCACCAGAAGATAAAGGCAAGAGATGTTACAGACGTGAGTTCTTGCCATGGGTCCACTCCCCCCAAAAACATACAATGGAGAGACAGTAAATACTTTCTGATTGAATGAACAGTCAGGACAGTGCTAATTTAAATTCTTATTCACTTTCTGCCTCTGCTCATCTGGGCCTCTACGTGGCCCAGAGTACAAGGTCCAGAGGAAAGAATAGAAAGGAGGGGGCTCTGAAGAGTTTTTTCCAAACCACAGATTAGAGAATAACCCTCTTTTGTGAAGTCTGTTGTTTCCAGAAAAGCCTTAATGCTTGGGATCTTGATGCTTGGGACTGGGATCTGGTTGAGCCTCAGATTATCTTGGGAATCTCATGATAGATCACAGCTACTCCCAAGAGAGATGATTTCCCGACAGAGCTGAGACAGAGATGGCTATATTTTGCAGCTCTGCCCACCCAGTGGCTTAATTGGCCCCTCCCTTCCTAAAGGAAAGCAGTTTGCCTTGGATGGAAGCATGCAGACTTAACAAAGACAGGAGCTTGTCCATCTGGCACTACCATATAAACACCCCTGGGAAAACCCTGAGGACTATTTACAGAGGGCAACCTTTAGCTGGAATGAATAATTTGTGGAAACTCAAAGTATACCTAACAATCTTGAAATCTATGCATCTCTCATAACCACTTTTAGCATGAAAATGCTTAATAGGAAAGGAGCATTTGTTCAGGACTATTCCCATCTTTATGAAAACATCTTACTCCATGCCCTTTATGTATTTATGTAAGGCTCTACAAAAGTTACTCATTGTATTAGTCACTGTTCCATTGCTGTGAAGAAATCATGACCACAGCAACTCTTACAAGAGAAAGCATTTCCTTGAGTGTTTACTTACAGTTTCAGAGGCTTAGTCCATTATCATCGTGGTAGGGAACACGGCAGCATGCCTCTATTTGGTAGAACCTCTATTCTGCCTTTTTTTTTTTTATCTTTAGTAAGTGGCTTAGGCTCTTAGAGATACTTGTACTTACCATTAGAATATTATTTCAATAACTCATTTCCTAGTGATGTTTGAAAGATGGTTAATTATTGTGGGAATTTAAATACAGTGTCAAAGTAAATGATAACAGGATTCGCTGGTCAGGCTCAAGGTTAAAGGCAACCGCATTACCCAACTACAGAGAAACATAATCATTCCTTTTCCCACAGATAACGAAGGTCTTCCTGTCAGCCTACAGGAATCCCATTCCTTTCTCCTCCAGTGTAACCAGACACTTGCCACAGAGAAATAACACTCTTCTCCTTGGCTTGGTCTCAGGGTAATCAGTCAAGGCTGGGAAGGGTCAGCCTCCAATGCTACAGTAACCGCAGAAACCACACAGAGCTTAAGCGGAGCACGTGGTCTGAACAGTCATCATTTTCAACTCAGGGAGGTGAAGTCACACAGCCTTTGCTCTGATGAAAATAAAATGTTGAAATACAACATTGGACACAAATGTTCTCCCAAAGGAGAAATGTTACTTTGAAAAGACAAGACTCCATTCTCCATCTCCGAGTAAAGAAGGGCAACCCCAATGGGACAGATTGCTGAGACCCATTACAAACCAGACTGTTCCAGTCTCTCAGAAGGTAAAGGCAATGTGACACTATAGGGGAAAGATATTGTCATCTGAAGAAAGGAATTTCCCAAAAGAAATATTGAATCACCCCAGTCCCTAAAGAGTGGGAACCTCCAGAGGAAGAGAAACAACAAACTCAAAAACATTGAAAAATAACTCAGCAAAGAAAATTTGGGCTTTAAAGTAGCAATTTTTCTGGTGATTGAACAGTAATCTTCTAAGGAGAATAGCAAGAGCCTCTTCCCAATAGACTTTAAAGCTTCGGCGGTGGAAAGGGCTCTTCGTGTCTCACCAGCTTTACTGATTTTTTTTCTCACCTTGAGGCAACTCTGTAACCTTGCATGTTACCTCAGCTTCCCAGTCAGCCAAGTGGGACATCCAACTTACAGTCTGCTTCATTTGCTAGGATGTCACAAAGATTAATTAACAACATTAATACACTAAATATTCTTTGGGATGGTCAGAGAGAAAGTGTGATTACGATTACTAGGTAGAATATTGCCAGAACTGTTCAAAAGGAGGTGGTAGCAGGGGACTAGACCTGGAGACAGAAAAGCGGGCCAAAGGGTGATTTTTGCAGGGTTTCCCACAGCCCCAGCTCAAGAACACATCTTCAGTATTCTTGCCCAGGGACTTAAAATTTCCACAGTCATGAAAAGTTGATTGAAAGTGGGTTGGTGTCGGAGTCAAAAATGGTTCGACTCCACTGTCTCTCTGCTACTTATTGGCTCTGAGGTCCGGTGCAGATCTATGAAGTTCTCCACTCTCGGCTTCTTCATCTATAAATTAAGCAAATGTATCCCTCCTCATCTCTGTGCCCCAGTGTTCAAGTTCATGCTCCTAAGATTGTGATGATTTCTGAAAACTAAGCTGACTGTACAAAGGCAGCATATTATCCATGAGAAAATATGCCATCAAATTGGAGAGATGGCTCAGTTGGTAAAGTCACACAGCATGAAGCCTTGTGTTCAAATCTCCAGTACCCATGTCCAACTTCACACAGTAGTGCACGTCTATAATCCCAGACTTACTACAGTGAGATGAGAGGCAAAGACAGGAGAATCCCCCAGAAACTTGGTGGCCAGCTAGCCCAGCATTATGCACCACAGCACGAACAGCAAAGAGGCCCCGCTTCCAACAAGGTGGGATGCAAGGACAAAGACCCAAGGTTATCCCTCTGACCTCCACAGGTATGGCATGCACATGCATGCAAGCATGTCCACACATCATACACACACACACATACACACACAACAAAGAAATAAGTAACTTTTTAAAGAGAAAATATGCATTAGGATAGTCCACAATACAACTTACTTCATGAGACAACCTGCCAATGTAAGCGCAGCTAAGACAGATGTCTTTGACTCTGAACAGTGATTAGAAAAAGATGATGTGGCTATAAAACCTAGAGCCTTGGTACCCAAGCGTCTACCTGGAGTGCTTAGGCATTCTATGAGAAGTTGGAAAGATGACAAATAAAACTATCACTCCTTCCTGACATGAGGCTTCTCTACCAAGAATGGAGGGAAATTTTGTTATACTTTTAAAATCATTGTATCTTATCATGATGGGAATTAAAAAGAAGTAGAAATTATTCTAGTTCCATTTCTCATTTTATAAAATACAAGACTAAGGCTCACTGTGATCCTGGAGACCCTTCCTTCCTAATGCCTAGACTCCAGTTATTTTGACAGCACACCATCACCAATGTGCAAAACCAGTCACTAAGTGCTCTGGGTACTGGTCTCCTGAGTTGTTCCTCATACCCATATCTGTTCCATACTTTTGCTGACCTGGATCCAAACCACAGCATTATAGGTTTGCACTAGCATGCTAATCTCATAATCTACCTTCCTTGAACTTCTTTTCTGACCCCTAATCTCTAACTACTGCTCTCAGAATAACCTTCTCTGAACATCCACTGGCTAATGCCTCCTCTGCTCACATGTCCACTGACGGCCGTTGTGGACAGAATGTGGACAGAGTTACAGCAGTACCTGCTTACTACTAGGTTAATATAAAAACACTCTTACCCAAGGGGGTGACACTGCGTGCCTTCTTCCCTGATGTTCAAGTTCTCGAAAAGGATCGACAAAAATGATAAATGCACAACTTCTCTGGCTTTGCTGTTCATCTTAAAAAGAAATCCAATTACAGTTTGCAATTGCATTTTGGTGAAACATAATGAGCTCTCTTTGGAGTTGCCTTATTCAGATCAAATTACTTCTTGGTAATTTAAAGTACATTACATTTCCCAGATACCTCTCAATGCACCCACAGTGTTTGAGCCACTGTGTAAGCATTACACAAACTTTGGACTGCCAAGTCTACATGAGTTCGCAACCAAAAAAACCATCCCATGGTTACCCACAGACAAGTCACCCTTCATGACTCTCATGCTGAGATGTCAATAGTCATGGAACTACTTAGAAGCAAGTCATTTCTCAGGAAAATGATGGTGAAGGAAAATTTCCTCCTGAGGACAGCACTACAGAGAAGTCTGAGCACTTCTGTATGAATGATCAATATTATCAGTCAATAAAATTTCGTAGTCAATCACTCTTGTGTATTGACATCAATGACACGGGGCCATATGTGACTAGCAAAATTGACAAAGTTGGAAACATCGACCAGAACTCTCAAGGATAAAATTTTCATTTGAAAAAAAAAATAGCAGAAAAGAAATAAAATGTTCTCAGAAGCTGTGACAGTAAGAGAGGAACAGAACTAAGATTTCGGGGTGTCATAATATGCCCCAGTTTCTCCAAGAAAGTTCAGCACAAAACATCAATAGAACAGAAAATCTTTAAAATGCTCTTCACTAATGTCAACAATCCAGAAAGGTCATCCAGGAGTTTTTAAAGTGCAGCATGACCTGCTTTTTCTGTTTTACTGAGCCAGGAGTCTCATAAAGGTAGGCTTTTCCTCTCCCATGCAATGAGATCAGTGGCCTTCAAGATCTATGTTCTTGATATTTTTACCTTCAGAGATGACAGTATGTGTCACCGGACTTTATCAACACTTGTGTTTGTGTTTGATGATTCATCTGCTAGTTGTAAGCAATGGTCTAGATTTGAAAGTGTTTTGGATGATAGCGTTAACTTCTGCTCAGTTGCTTGAATCACCTATATATCATGCCTGATATGTGATTATCAAATAATGCTTTAACATGTTCAGTTACACAAAGAATCATTGTTGGATGGTGAGTGACCTTTCAGGCAGAAGGTCAATTTGATTCCACATTAAATGTGCACTGTATTCTGTCTGTGGTAAGGAAAGCAAACAAGAAGTTAACAGTACAAAACTTGGGCAGCCACAATTAGCCTTTTCCTAGAAACAAAGGAGTAGATTGCCTTTGAGAATCAGAATGCAAAATAAGAACTGTGGGTCAGAACACATGTACATAAAAAGCCTTGGTGGAAATAGGATGGTTTCCAAGACAGCAACAGGACTCTGAAGGAACTTATTTTACTATAATCATAGTTTAACATTGTATCAATCTTAGAATTGGGGAGGAAGAAAGAGGGAAAGT
>CABHPQ010059976.1:0-11639 GCA_902168405.1 Peromyscus aztecus
CATTAATATTGTTTTCATATTGCTGACATGAAGGTCCTTGCAAGGCCTAATGCTAGAGAGAGGACTGACGACAGATTCCGTCAGCCTTGCATATTCACTATATGGGGTGAAATAATATTTGAATTTATAGGCAACAAATATTTTTAAGCAAGAAAAATATGATTTACTGAACATGAAAGCTAGACGTGGCAAGAATCAGAAATCATATAGGAACTTTAGAAAGTCGTACGGCCAAGTGTTAACATGAGACAAAATAAAACATAACACTACAAAACGAACATGTAAAAAACAGCTGTTAGACTAAGGTTATGAAGTAGATAAGAGGCTTTTTAATAGGATGAACTTATCACTTAGTAACTATTTAGGTGGAATCGGGAAGGAAGCCAGAGAAAGTAAGCAAGGAGCATTAGGATCATTTCTGATTTGGGAAAGGGGAAGATAATGTTATTCATCAAGATATGAATTACAAGAGTGAAATGTGTAAGGGTAGCAAAAAGAGTGTTACACTCTGGATCTGATGTTTCCTTTGGAAAAACAATGTCCGTTGAGTAACTCTATTGGTTTTGCAGCTCCGTGGAAATAAAGAAAAGGGCAAAAGAAGTCAAAGAACAAATTAAAGAACTTTCTGTTTTCTGAAACGAGGAGATTCTCAAAAATGAAAAAGCTAGTATTTTATAAACAAAGGAAGTACAGTGACACCAATGACCACCATAGTAGGGTTTTTCTTTAATGCAAGCACTAAGCACATGCGTGTAACATAATAAAAATGAAACATTCCATCAATGGCTGGCATGTGTATTTTACCTGACAAGACCTTAGATTTTCCATTCCGACAATATATAGACTAGTTTCTTAAATAAAATCAGGAGGCAGTCAAAAATTTATTATTATTATTATTATTAAATTTTCTTCAAAGGATAACCTAAATGTTATTTGTACAGTTTACTAACCTTCATTCAAAGCAAAACAACACAGTTAAGCAAAGCAAAAGAAAGATGTGTCTAAATTTGTTACCCTATGTCAGTTTGGTGCCCCCAACATCAAGTTCTGCCTGGTCCATACTTCAAACATTTTGTGACCTTCTATATAGCTCACCAGAGGAAATGGTAATAGACTTGAAAAATTAGGAATTTTCACAGTTCCTAGATGACAGGGGAAGGTTCACCATTGCCTCCATCACTTTAGCTATGCGAAGTTAAAGCAACAGTAGAAATAACAAACATCAATTGGCTACATAACACGTGTCAATCACACATATAGTGCCATATAAATGTTTCACAGGACTTAGATGCCCAAGCTCTACAAACAGGCAACAACGAAGGGATTGACTTTTATACACACATCAAAGCATTTGTTGTTGGCTCACAAGTCTGCCCCTGTCTGTCACCCTGCTCTATTTGACAGCAGGGTTAAATTCCCTAGGTACTTGCTTTAGCTGGTGTCTGGCCAAGTTCAACCAAGAGAAGGCGCTGGTGTGAGAATAGAGGGCAGCAGGAAAACTGAAGTTGAGACTTTTCTCTTTCTGTTGGTCTTGGATAGCAGTAATCTCCTTTAAATCATCAGGTCTCCATGAATACAGACTCGGTGTTCCCCATGGAACACCCCACATGGGCCAGACCAGGATCTTCCCACATTGCCCTTCCTTTAAAAATTCTATCAGCTTCCTAATTCTGTTGTCCTCTGAGACATCTCAACACCTCTTGTTTGGTTTCTCAGACCTCCCATTTTGTGTTCGATTAAAAGTTAGTACAATACTTATTTGAATGTTTACTTTCCTAAGTGGATACTGACATATACATAATTGTATATATATAAATATGCCACACATGTTACATGTGTGTGACATGTATTTATATATTCTATAACCAAGAGAAACGAGAACAACATTTACTGTATCTGAAAGCCTTAAAGCAGCAATCCCTCACAGTTAGAAAGTAATTGAAGCAGGATTTGATGCCAAGTAAACAGAGTACAGATTCCAAACTCTGAGAAGTACAGTGAAATGGTGTATTCTAAAGCACACTGATGAAACTGCGCTGTCTCAGATAATAGACTAAACTGTGCTGTCTGCGCTCTGAGGAGATCGTCTCAGTTCCCATTTGTGGTCACTTCTCATGTGTCAGACATTGCTTCTGGTGTTCTATAACCCTCCTGGCAACTTTATAAGATGCTTGTTCTGATTGTCTCCTTGGAGTCAGTTTCATCTTCTACAAAAAATATTAGCTGTCATATTTCAGTGCTACTCTCAAGTTCAAGAAAATGCACTCATCTATCTCCCTCTCTCTGTCTCTGTCGCTGTCTCTCCCTCTCCTCAGTAAGCATCACTTTATTATTTATTTTTATAAATATTTTATTCATTGAGAATTTCATACAAAGTATTTTGATCATATTGGCTCTGATCCTCTTAGCTCTTCCAAGGCTGAACCCTATTAGTCTACCCTCCTAACTTATTGTTAATTTTTAAAAATTTGATAGCCTCTGAACTCCAATCTGTGCTGTTCACACACTTCTTGTTCTGAGGCAATCCACTGAAGCCTGTTTGACCTACCAGGAGAGACATTCTTAAAGAACAGAGACTCTGCCTCCCTCAGAATCTCCTCAGAAGCTGTCCAGAGTTTCTCAGTTAGGAGTGGGGACTAAGGAACCACTTCCAAGTCCATGCAAGAAAGTTGACTGGACTGATCTTTTTTCAAATTATTCACTCTATTCCAAGAGCGAGTGTATTTGACTGCACGCATGCTTGTGCACCAACCACATATGGGCTTTGTTCCCTTGTATGTCACATGACATCATCAGCCCCCTGGAACTGGATTTATACATTATTTTGTATCACCATGTGGGTGCTAGGAATCAAATCTGGCTCCTCTGCAAGAACAAGAAGCCCTATTAGCTGTTGATCCATTTTTCTAGTCCCTGGGTTGATCTTGTGTAGATCTTGTACACTCAGTCGAAGTTGTGAGTTATAAAGGGCAGCAGAATTGTTGGTCAGAAAACATGGTTTCACTTTGGTCCTCTCTGACCTCTGCCTCCTATAATCTTTGTACTCCCTCTTTGTTGATGGTCTCTGAATCTTGTGAGAATGTGTGTGTGTGTGTGTGTGTGTGTGTGTATGTGTGTGTGTGTATGTGTGTGTGTGTGTGTTATATGTCATTTTTGTCACTGAGGACTCCACAGTCACATTCTCTGCACGTTGACAAATTGTGACTTTCTATGTAAATTATCATCTGCTGCAAAAAGTAGCTTCTCTGATGAGGTCTGCGAGCTTTGCTTATCTATGAGCAGAGAGATAAGAAGTTTACTCTGCTATGAACACTGTGGACTGCAATAATGACCAGTGTGGCGAAATACACCCACTAGCACAATCCGGCCTGGATGCTATGGGCTAATCAACTGCTTTCTGATTGGAACTAAAGCCCACTCCAGAGAAGAATGCACATTCATGGTACTGCAAAGCTGACTAAGCACCCAAGATTGGGAAGTTTATAGACCCAAGGCTGAGCCTACTTCTATTACTTTGGTCTTTCTCTCATCTGACTGCTTATAACAAAAGTTGGGACCAGTCAGAAGATACTGTGTTAGTTTTCCAATATGGCCAGAGAAAACTGACAGAAATTTAATAGCTTGAAACAAAACCCATTAACCTATTGTCTGAAACATGTTCTTCTTGGGTTGGAGATACTTTCCCAGAATCCAGGGGCTGCCACCATTTTTTTTTAATTTCTTGCTCCTTCTCTCTGTCTTTAAATACAGTCACAGCTACTACAATACTTTCAGTTTGTATCACTCGGGTTTTTTTCTTCCCCTTTCTTTCTTGTTTTGTTTTATTTGATTTTGTGTGTGAGGCAGGTGTCCTCACACTTATGTATAGTACAAGCTAGCCTCAAACTTGCAGTCCTCTTGCCACACCTTCTTCTCAAACACCAGGATTGCATCATGCACAGTGGCACCTGGACCCATTCTTTCAGTTCTCGGTATGCCCCCAATGATATTGCCCCCCCAAGACAATTCATGAAAAAAATCCCTATTTAAAGTGAGCTAATTAGCAACCTTCATTACAAATACAGCCTCAATTTCTGTTGCAATGTAACGTAACAGGTTCACAGATGCCACTGTTCATCCCATGAATGTGTTTGCTGGGAGCATTACTCTGTCAATCACAGAAAACCAACTTTGGTTATATGCTGATTTTCTCTCCTCCTGCTGTGGTGGTATTGTGTTCCCCAAAATATTGTGTACCTTAATAAACTTATCTGGGGTCAGAGACAGAACAGCCACAATATTAAACATGAGGATAGGCAGTGGTAGCATACACCTTTAATCCTAGCATTCCAGAGACAGAAATTCCTCTGGATCTCTGTGAGTTCAAGGCCACATTGGAAACGGCCAGGCATGGTGACACTCACCTTTAATCCCAGTAAACCAGCCTTTAATCCCAGGGAGTGGCGGTAGAAAGCAGAAAGGTATATAAAGTGTGAGGACCAGAAACTAGAGGCATTTGCCCTGGAGAGGCATTTGCCCTGGAGAGGCATTTGCCCTAGAGAGGCATTTGGCCTGGAGAAGCATTTGGCCTGGTTAAGCATTCAGGCTTCTAGCAGCAGTTCAGCTGAGAGTCATTCGGATATGAGGACATAGAGGCTTCCAGTCTGAGGAAGCAAGACCAGCTGAGAAGTTTGCCAGGTGAGGTTAGCTGTGGCTCGTTCTGTCTCTCTGATCTTCCAGTGTTCACCCCAATACCTGGCTGAGGTTTGATTTTATTAATAAGACTCTTTAAGATTCATGCTACACCCTGCCTTCTCTAAACTACCTTATACAAAATACAGAATTGCTGATAGTAAATTACTTATTACATTTATTGATGTTGCTCCACCAAGGACTTACTCTCAACACAGCAAAGGTCAACGAAGAAATGTACGGAAATTTTAGGGTAAAATGTACTTCTTTCTTTTGTCCTCTGAAGATTGTCATTGATGTGTGTAGCAAATAAACCATTTAATTTCTTAAGCTACTGGCAAATATGACCACAAAGAATGAGAAGAAAACAAAGAGAGGAGCCTAGTAAGTGGTGCTGAGAGGCAGATAATAAAGATGATTACAGCATCTGCTTGGTCTGAGATAATCAAGAGGTCCACTTGCCTTTCCTGTGAAAGGCGAAAGCTCAAAAAAACAGCACTTCTTGGAATAGGATGAATTCTAACGTGAACATATAGAGTAAAGTATAGCGTAATTACTCAGTGTGGTGATCACCACTTCTCACTGTGATATTAACTGATCTATTCTTGTGTTACAGGTTGATCTATCTTTTATAATTGTAAACTGAAATAAAAATAAAAGCTATTACTTATATTTGTTTTAAATAAATACAAGCAGGAAGGTGGAAAGTTATTCAAAAATAATAAAAATAAAAAGATAATATGTTGGAAGAAATGTGGTATGTAACTTTTGCACCCACAGCTGTGGCACTCATTTCACCTCTGTGCTCTGGGACCGTGGTGGCTGCGAAGCTTCCCTAAGAATAGAATTTCCTTCATTTCAGTCCAACTGTACTTGGCTCTCATTCCTGGCACTGATTCCTGGAACACAATGAAGCTGGACCCTCTCTCAGTTCTATCATCTGAAGTGTGCGATAGAATTTGACACTTTGATATTATCATTTATGCAAAACCATGGATCCCAAGGGGGTAAATGACACCTCCTTACTGATGCTGAAAAAGACTTGACCAGTGACCACTGGTAAAGGAAGTAGAGATGAAGGATACATATCCTGTTTCTCATGGATGTATGAGATCCGAGCATCACTAGGGTACTGTATTCAGTTGGGTTTCATTTGGTCTGGGGCAATACATAATACAGCCAAATGGTCCCATTTTTCCTGTAAGTAGAAACCCCGGGAGTAAGTTCGTAATTTTTATTCCTTGAAAATGTATTTGTGATTTTATTTTGTCATATTATTAATGCTGCAAACCAGAGAAATAGTAACACTACTATATGTAGTACACACCCCATTAAAACTATATCTCCTATGGATGATGAAATGAGATGTTCCATGAGATCTGTGCTTCCTGGTAGTACTGAGTTTGTAAAACAGTCCTAGGCTCCATCATCTCTTGATTCCTTAATAAAGGAATAATAGTTCTTACACTTTAGTATACTGTCTTGATTATCTGGTCTTGATTATCATTGTGACTACATGAAGATGTGTAGCACTAGAGAAGTGTGTGTAAAAATTTTTCCAACATATCTCTGGCATTTTGCTCTATTCTAGGTTTCCTGAACCTAATAGAGATAAGAGGATTGACACATGGAGTAGGAACTCCATATGAGTGGCAACATTACAATTCTAGGGATCCAGATAAGAATAAACATTAAGCGGGGTGCACGCTTTAATCCTGACACTCAGGAGGCAGAGGTAGGCCAGCATCTCTGAGTTTGAGGCAGCCTGTTCTGTAGAGTGAGTTCCAGTATAGCCAGAGTCACACAGAGAAACCCTGTCTCAATAAATACTTACATATATGCATACATGCATACATACGTAAATATATAAATACATAAATAAATAAATAAAATAAACATTTAGAGAAGAGGAAGCTGGAAACCAGAAAGCACATGGAAGGTCCTTGCTTCCTGAGTAAGTGTGGCTGTTGGTGCTTACATTGCCTGGGAAGATTATATTGCAACTTCTTTAGGGTTTCAGCACAAAATCACATCAGCCATTTTCTAGAGAGCTTCCAGTCCTTCATAACAAAATGGGCTTTGCAGACTGAGCAGCTACAATGTTTTCTGTCTCTCTATCATTGAGATCACCATTGCTGGACTATCCAGCTTCACATCTTGATGCTAAACTAATAAACATCCTTTGCAATATATATATGTAATATATATATTATATGTATAAGGTAGACAGAGAAATAGATGATTGATAGATAAATGATAGATGGATGATAGATAAATAGATAGGTAGATAATAGATAAATAGAGATGATAGATAAATAGATTGATAGATAAGAGAAAGAGTAACAGACAATGGGCAGACAGAAAAAGATATATAGAAAGATAAATTATTTTCCACTAGAGAATCCTGATTAGCACACTTGACTTAGATTGAAATATTCTCAATTCACACAGTTCATAGCTAATAAATAACTTTAACACAATTATTAGGTTTTCATGCTTAAAAATAATTATGTTCTATGAAGAAATTGACATTTATATACTTGTTTGAGTTTTAAAATAATATTTTTTCAATCCTGTACCCACTCTAAAATCAGAATTAAAACATTTCCATGAAAAGGGTGGGAAATGTTAAAAAGCACAGGAAACTGGTTGAGAATGTGAGATCGTAAAACTGCTTCCTAATTATTTTTTTTTAATCTCTTCTTTGGGGCATGTTACTGCCTCTGAGGTAGATCTCTCTTCTTCATCTGAGCACATAAATTCTTCTTTCATATTGAATTTTTCTTATATCACATACATGGTTCTGAATGACCTGTTTCTACTTCACATGAACACAACTGCAAGGAGAAAACATGAAAATGGAAAAAGGTAACTATCAGAGAAATAATTTTAAAATGCACTCAGTATTGGGTAATATTTGGTCTTCTGTGTCCTATTTAATACCAAACATAAAGTAAATTTTAGTAGACTCCCAGCCACATTATCATGAATTTTATAGCATCAGACACAGAAAAAAAGTTTTTCCAAACTCCTCCCCTGTTAATAGATACATCCCAACAGGAAAACACCTTAGAGTCAAGATGGTCAAACACAATGGAATGAGAGCTAGAAATCCCCAGGTAATACATATTGAAGTCACTACCCGTGAATGATCTCATTCTCCACTAACCCTGTGATGTCAAACTGCACTTCCATATGCGTGTAATTCCATATGTGTTAATGACACCTGTGTGCTATTGGCACACAATGGCTATTCGGACAGTAAAGTGTGAGTGGCAATCTTTTACGTCACCTCTGGGTAGAAAGCGCATAATGTGTCATGCTCACTGCACGTGGCTTATTAAAAAAAACATAGCCCCTTGACTTTCTTAGCCAATTATGTATAAATCGAAGTAATGTGTGTCACCTGCAGGTGGGCCTTTTCAGAACCTCTCTACAGAGCTCCCCTTTATCTGCATTGCTAATTACAGGAGCATTTGAGGTAATGACTTAGCTTGATTGGACTATAATGCACAAAGCTCCTTTTCCAGTCTGCATTTGACATTCAACTTAAATAAAAAAAAAAAAATAGATATTTTTCTTGTTAAATCACCAAGATGTGTAGATTGTACATTAAGATCGCGTAGCTAACTCTGCTGTTCTCATAGAGCAGGGAATCTCTCTCCCCATTCAAACTATCCGTGAACATAGACAAGACGTTTCCAGACAGGCAAGTAGTTAGGACAAATACTTCTATTTCTATTGTCCCAAAGTTACCTAAGAAAGTACTAACAGGAAAATTGATAAAGTATGAAATAGAGAGATGTGGAATTCACAAATGACTGGGCCAACTGTAAGAGCAATGAAAGGAAACTTGAACAGCAGCAGCCCCCTCAAGCTGAAGTGTGAAGAGCACAGCTTGAAAAGTGGAAGAAGGGGGAGGGGATGCCAAAATACAGTTAGCTGAGAAACAGGAGGGACGGCTCTGTAACAGGATATATGAGTACTTGAAACATTTAAATTATGAAGTAGGCAAGCCACACAACAAAAGAGAAAAGTAATTAAAAATTCCTGGAAAAAGTGTATTTTAAGTTTCACATTAATGTGGAATTTCAAGTGTAAAACAAAACACTGAATGACTTGCAAGTTAATGACATGTACAGAGCACAATACATCTGCCTTTGACCTAGAATATCCTTTGTATCAGATATAGGAGTTATGATAATACACCTCTAATGTCATATACAATACTAGGAAATAATCGTGAACAGGACAAAACAGCATATCCTATAACCAGTACAGTTACAATGTGAATCATGAAATATATTCAAAAGGGTTTTTATTTTCCATGCATTTTTTAGTTAGAGAAAATTATATTCTTTTTTACAACTAGATGAAAATTAGCAATACCATTATCTCTTCAAATACTCTAAAATCTAAAATAAAAGCAGCATGATCTATTTTCCCCATGGGATTAAAAGTATATTCTTGGTCTAAATATTAGTATGCACACTGTCTTAGTGTCTTGGTCACTTTTCTATTTTTCTAACAAAGCACCATGACCAAGGCGTGTTGTAAAAGAAAGCATTTAATTTAGGGATTTATTATTTCAGAAGGCTAGAGTCCATAACCATCATGGCAGGAAGCACGGCAGCAGGAAGGCAAGCATGATGCTGGAGAGGTAGCTGAGAGCCTACTTCTGATCCAAAACAAAGAGGTAGAGAGAATGTTAGCTAATTGGGAATGGCATTGGCTTTTAAAATCTCAAACTCAACCCTTTGTGACACACTTCTTCCAATGAGGCCATACCTCCTAATCCTTCCCAAACAGTTCCACCAGCCGGAGACCAAGTACCAAATAGATGAGCCTATAAGGCTCATTCTAATTCTAACTACCACTTTCACTGTAGTTGATGCTGCTATAACAAACCACCTGAGACAGTGTAATTTATAAGGAACAGAAATGTATTTCCTACAGTTCTGAGTGATAGAAAGACCAAAATTCGAAGGGCTAAATTCTGATTTAGGAAAGTGAGAGGCCTGAAATCAAGTAGCATAGAAGAAAGGAGATGGAAAGACCAAAGGTCATCTATTTATTGCAAATTTATTCTCATTATACACTTCTGTGACAACCTTAATCCATTCCTCAAGGCAGAGTCTTTGTGTCCTAATTGCTCCTTACAGGTTTTGCCTTTCAGCACTGTTGTACTGAGGAGTTAGAAATACCAGAACACAGATTTTTAGGGCACCATTTAAACCGTAGCTCTCACAATGTCAATCATCATCATTTTGATTTTCTTCCCTTAGAGACATCCTTCTCACAAGTGCCACTCAAGAGTTCCAGCAACCTTTCCATGTGAATGTAGATGGAAAATAATAGGCAGACATGATTCCATTTTTTTCTTTCTCATTTAACTTATTAGCTCCCTCACCTAATTCCAAAAACTCCTGGTTTTGAGCATTAGAAGATTAGACGGAGGTCAATGAGGAGTCAGAGCATCGTTCCTTGTCTGGTATGATCGTGAGTCACCTTCATTCTCTGTATGCTGGGTAGACTAATGCACACTTTCCTATTCATTTACTTTACTTTCTTGTCCTTCTTTTCAGATATTTTTTCTGTTTAGACATGTCTTGCTCTCTAGCACAAACTTAGACTCACACTATAGCCCACCAAAGAATGTATTATTTGATGAAAGCCTCAAACTCATGGCAAACTACCTGCCTCGGCCACACAATCTGTGGGATTACAGGAACATAGGATCATGCCTGCTGCCACAAGCATACATTTTTCTTGTAAATGTGAGCCTATGAGGATTCCCCATTGCTGATCCCTCCAATCATATTTTTCCTTACTCAAGCAGCACTGATAACTAACTCTCCAAGAGTCTAAGTCGACACAGAATTAGTTGCCCAAAGAAATATTCTTGAGCAAGAGAAAAAGCCTTTAATGGTTTAGTGATTTGATGAGAATGGCTTCCATAGCTTCATATGTTTAAGTATTTGGTCCCCAGTTGATGTCACTATTTGGAAAAACTTGGGAAGTTTGGCCATGTTGGAAAAGCTGGGTCATGGGGGCCAGGCTTTCAGTTTTAAAAGACTTGTGTCATCCCCAGTGTCTCTTTCTGCCTCCAAATTGTGAATTAAGAGGTAAGCCTTCAACTGTTAGCTGCTGCCATGCCTTTGCTCTGCCATCATAATCTCTACTCCTCTGAAATCATATGCTTCAGAATAATGCTTTCTTGTATGAGTTGCTTGGTCATGGTGTTTTATTACAGCAGTAGAAAAGTAACTAAGACGTGAAGCAAGCTTTCTCTCCTATGTAATCTACATTTAGTGAATGGGAAATGCTGCTTCTTAGCCTTGGTCCTAAAGCACAGTTTAGTTCTTTCCATTGTTTCTAAATCACTCCTTAACTTTCTTGGGAAAACATCAGATCCAACCCACCTATCTGGCACTCTGAGAAATACTTTAAAGCTATGCACTATGTTTAGATGTTAGGAGTTCAGACTTTCATTTTTTAAGCTAGATAGGATTTGACTCATGCTGACAACTTGAACAAGAAATCCTTGCCTTGGAGGAGGTGGGAATGGGGGGTGGATTGGGGAGGGAGGGCTGGGGGTGGGAGGAGGGAGGACAGGGGAATCCATGGTTGATATGTGAAATTAAGTTAAGTATAATATATATAATAGATATTTAATAATATATTATATGTAATATAATATATATACATATACATACATACATACATGTATATGTATATGTATATATATAAACAAAGAAATCCTTACCATAAAAAATGTCCATCTATTCCAAAAGTCTTGAGTTTTCTACACCCAACATGTGGGAGGCTCAGTGATCTAGGTTGTTAAAGGATCTCTAAATATTAACATCCTGAAAACATGAAAGCAAATGTTTTTTGATACTTGAAGATTAGATGGGAAGAAAGACAAGATGTAGGAAAGAATAGGGGAGATAATAATCTCACCTGAC
>CABHPQ010059988.1:0-11354 GCA_902168405.1 Peromyscus aztecus
GCGCGCGCACTTTAGATTTGGTTTTGTTCTTTTTTTAAACAGGACCTCACTAAGTAGCCTTGGCTGGCCTGGAACAATAAATCTTATGTGTGGAAGACTGGAAATTTCTTATTCTATAACTCTTCACTTAACAGAGAAACCAAATGGTGGAAAGTAAGCTGCAGGCAACAATAGCAAAAAACAATAAAAATAAAAATAACAAGCAAATGTTAAGAAGTAACCAAACAGGTCAGGCTCAGTGTCACACACATTTAATATCAGCATTCAGGTGTGTAAGGGTTTGGTCTTCAATTACGTCATCAGCCTTCGCCTGTGTTCCAGCTTAAAAAGCGGGTGGGCGCTCTGTTCCCTCTCTTCTCTTCTCTTCTCTTCTCTTCTCCCGGCGGGCCCCCTCTCTCTCTCCCTCCCCCTTCTGTCTGTCTGTCTCTCTCTCCTTCTCTCCCTCTCTCTCTCCTTCTCTCTCTCTCTCTCCCTCTCAATAAAGCTCAAAAAGGTTAACCATGGCTGTGTATCTTTACTTAGCACGCTCCTCCACCGGCTTGTCGCTGCAGGCGGCGACCAGCCGCAGGGGGTAGCGCCGCCAGCGCCGCCGTAGCTTAACCAGCGCCGAGAAAGAAAAATACTAACAAGGTGGCAAGGGCAGACATATTCTGAGTTCTACAATCTACATAGCGATGATTTCCAGACAGTCAGGACCACATGGTGAGATCCTGTCTCAAAAAAAAAACTCTGAAACAATGTGCATAACTGATAAAGGAAATCCTCGGCAGAGAGAGGAAGGGCTTAAAGGGCATCGATACACATGTGGGAAAGCAGTAGCTGATGTCTGATGAAAGGCTTCTAATTCATTAGAAGAGATAAAGACAGCCATATTGTGGTGATTAAAGAGAACAATCTCTCAGGAGAAAACTAGGATTCAACACATGCACACCAAACACCAGCTGTTTCATTTTATAAAACAAAAGCTAATGGGCTGTAGAGGTACAAACTGACTGCAACCCAATAACAGTGTCAGTACCACACTGTTGAAATAAGGCAGGTGATCAAGCCAAAACAATAAGAAAACATCAAATATAAATGATATTAAAAGTTGAGAAGCAGAGAGCTAGAGAAATGGTTCACTGGTTAAGAACCACTGAGCGGCTACTCTTTCAAAGAGACCAAGGTTTGGTTCCCAGCACCCACATGGTGGCTTACAACCATCCATAACTCTAGTTCCAGGGGAATCCTTCTCCCTCCTCTGACCTTCACAGGCACCAGACATGATCACATACATATATACAGACAAAGCATTCACACATAGTGTATTAATTCATATATATATGAATAGATATGGGATTAATTAGTGTTATGCTTAGATCTCGGGGTCCCACAAAAGACCACCACAGGACTGAATCTCATACGTAAAAGCAAAGAAACTCTATTTTCAAGCTCCGGGGCTTGGTCTCTCTTTCTGTCCGACGCAGTGGAGAGAGCAGAGAGCCCTGAGCTCAGGCAGGGTAGAGTTTTTATCATAGCAGAGGTTGGGGTAAGGGGATTTCCAAGGTTCAGGACCCTGATTGGCTGACATTTGTCTAGGGGTATCTGTAAAACAAAAATAGATGTGTGCTAGACTCACCACCTTATCTAGCCACCTTATCTAATGGTTGGAATGTTTGGGATGTCAGGTACTTCCCCTTAGATGTTGGCCCACCCTGGTGGGATCAGCTTATGGCTTTTCCTGGGTTGGGGTGTTGCCTGCTAGTAAGCCTGTCACAGATGCTGTGTCTGGGCCTCTAAGTCTGTCATGGCAGCTGTGTGGTCAAGTTGTTTTGGGGCCCTCTACAATTAGAATGACTAACAGGCTAATCCAGCTAATCCACAATGGCTGCCTATGTAAGGAAGGTCCAAGAATCCAGTAGTTATTCAATCTATGAGGCCGGATGTCTCAGCTGGTTTTTGTAAAAGGGCCCAGACCTTAGCACAAATGACTCCATGATGGAAGTACCATTCAGCACATGCACTGCACCACCTGCCAAAACTAAAACAAAGACCGAATCCATCAAAGTCCATAGTTCTGGGAAGTCTCTAAATGACTAACCTTGTTTTTTGATTTCTGTAGTTCTGCTTCTGACTAATTGTTCTTGTCAACTGAAGTCTGTCAACCTACAACATGGCTTTTGCAATCAAAAGATCATCCTGGTAAGGCTAAGCGCTACACTGGGATTCTGAACACCCAGTGTAGTCACCTGCCAGCTAACAAAGACTTTCTATTGTCTTAAAGTCATCTCTGAGCAGTCTTCTCTAGTGAATACCCCACAACACTTTTCAGTATATGCTGGAATCTGGAAGAAATAGGCTCTAATGCCAGTGAAGGAGTGAACTTTCTAGGGAAGTGGGGGTAAGCAGGCAAAGAGCGAAAGTTTCCTTCTTCCATGTCCTTGTGTAGGCTTCCAGCAGAAGGCATGGGCCAGATTAGAGATCTGGATTAAAGATGTGTCTTCCCACCTCAAGATCTGGATTAGAGTGTGCTGTGGGATGATCTGTATGTCAAATGTGTTGCTCTGATTGGTCAATAAATAAAACACTGATTGGCCAGTAGCCAGGCAGGAAGTATAGGCGGGACTAAGAGAGAGATGAGAATTGAGAGAACAGGAGGGCGGAGGGAGACACTGCCAGCCACTGCCATAACAAGCAGCATGTGAAGATGCCGGTAAGCCGTGAGCCACGTGGCAAGGTATAGATTTATAGAAATTGATTAATTTAAGATGTAAGAACTAGATAGCTAGAAGCCTGAGCCATTAGGCTAAACAGTTTAAATAATATAAGCGTCTGTGTGTTTATTTTATAAGTGGGCTGTCGGACTGCCAGGGCTTGGCAGACCCGGAGAGAAAACTCTCCAGCTACAAGAGTGGATCTTCCCACTGAAAACAATGCAGGCAAGCAAAAAATTCCTCACAGGTGTGCAGAGCCATTTTGGAGGTTTATTTAATTCCAGGTGTAGGAAGTTGACAATCAAGAATAGCCATAACAATGGACAACTGCACACATATGGTTCACATAGGAACAGACATACATACACATAAAAAAAATAGGTCAAGGTCCTTTGTTCTTCTCCAGTGTTATCAGTCTATTCTGTGACCTTCCAGGTATTTTGTTTTTGCCTTCTTTATCATCATTGGCACATTGAGATTAAATCTATCTTTCCTCTCTCTACCTAAAATATAGAAAGTGTCATTCTTTTTTTTTTTTTTTTTTAAGATTTATTATGTATTCAGTGTTCTGCCTGCCTGCCAGAAGAGGGCGCCAGATCTCATTACAGATGGTTGGGAGCCACCATGTGGTTGCTGGGAATTGAACTCAGGACCTCTGGAAGAACAGCCAGTGCTCTTAACCGCTGAGCCATCTCTCCAGTCCGAAAGTGTCATTCTTAAAAGAATTTTAAGACTCAATGAAAAAATCCCTATGTGAAACAGGAAAATATGCTAAATGTTCTGAAGACATCTGTATTTTCACAAATAACCCATTTGCTTGAGATTTAAATCCCCTCATAGCAGGCACTTAGAAAAGTGTTTTTCTTGAAGGCATTTATTTCTCCTGTCCAGTATTATGCAGTCCATGGAATTAAACCCAGGAGTTTGTGCATGATACAGAGAAACGTGCCCCAAAAGTTACATGGCCAGCCACCAGCTGGGTTTTTTTCTCAACCCTTCTTTACTACAAACTATACCAGAGACAGGACAGAATGTATGTATGTAATGAAAGAGAATTCAGTGTGTGAACTAACACAGTGGGACTGAGTAGCCCAACAAAGGCCATGTGCACAATGGAAAGCCTGAGAACCCAGTAGCTGCTCAGTCCATGAAGCTTGATGATGCCCATTAATCCCATTTTGGCAGTGAAGGCCTGGAAAATCCCTAGAATTGTTGCTGTTCAGTAAACTGAAAGACCAAAGGGGCTGCAGTCTGATGTCACCAGAGGACTGGAACAGTCACAACAGCAGCTGCCACAATAGGCACACTCAGCAGCTATAAGCAAACACATGCAAGCAGAAACATTGCTTTTTCTCCAGACATCTCTATATCCAGGTCACAAAGCACAAAGTGAGGATACTCACATGTGAGGCCTGTTCTCGATAGAGGCCTTGGCAGATAGAGGCTCTGAGAAGACACATACATAAGCCAACTTATCCCATAAGGGAATGGGATAAGAGCCCACAGAAAATTGACAGTGAATAAGGCAGTAATTCCACAAACACTGATGCACAGACCTGGACTAAAGATAACCAGAGGTACTTTCACCTACCTTAAGGTAATGGAAATTATTACGGTCCAGCCCTAATAATCTCCTTCCCAGGGGCCCAGAAGAGACGCTACTAACAGTGTGAGTGATTTATGGGAAAAGAATCTAAATACACAGAGCTCTTTGTCCATCCGCTTTATTCCTCTGCCACCATAATTCTGCCCAGTCCTCTCGGGGAACCTGTCTCTATCTCCCCAAAACAGCAACACTCTAATGTTTACAATTCAATACAAGACTTTCAAGGTCCCCACCAGAGCCATCCTAGTCAACTTCATTTGCAACCCAAAAGGGTAGTAAATAGAGGTAGAGTCAGATAAGGACTGGAACACATCAGAAAAGGAATTTATGTGCTCAAAATACATTCTTGTCAGTGGTTAGGTGAAACATTACGAGTCTATCATAAATGCGCTCACCTACATTCTTACAGGTGGTTAAGTGAAAGAAGCTCTAAGTCACTAAAATAAAACTGCCTTATTTTTCTATGCCACTGTTTCTGGCAGGGCAGGGGGAAGACTACTCGATAGCTAGGTGACTTGTCACATAGCTTGAAGCACCTGGTATGAAGAAAACCTTTTTGTTCTAAGAAATTGCTCTAGGGCTGTGAGAGGAAGGGAGATCTGAGCTTGGTTTGCATAGGAAGCAAAGCTATGCACCTAACTCATGCTTAAAGCCAATTGGTGTCTCCATAATGGTGTTTACCTTAATTCAG
The DNA here is from genome assembly GCA_902168405.1 of Peromyscus aztecus. NCBI lineage: Eukaryota > Metazoa > Chordata > Mammalia > Rodentia > Cricetidae > Peromyscus > Peromyscus aztecus. Next base: position 4,991 of record CABHPQ010059988.1, read on the forward strand.
GGGTCTCAGGCGCCTAACAGGTGGTCTGGTCAGCTATTATGCTTGTCCTTGGATGCTTGCTAAAGGGAAATTGCAGAAGGCAGACATCCAATTCAAATGCTAAAGAAGGAGCTGAAGGTCTAGAAGCAGTAGACCTTGCCTACATGCCTTTATTCAAGTATCTAATGATTTATCCACACCATTCTTGGGGAAATTATGAGCGTGCAAGAGAAATCCATAGCAGGAAACTGATATATTAAAAGCTGAATAACACCAGATACTCCCTGAGATTTGGCTTATTCCTCTGGAAGGCCCTTAACTTCTTCCAAGTATTAGCTTGTCATAAACAGCTGAATTTCTACATATTTTTGCTGTGGCCCATGGCAAAAAAGATACTGGGACAAGGCTAGTTTTTTTGTTTTTTTGTTTTTTTTTTCCAAGACAGGGTTTCTCTGTGCAGCTTTGGAGCCTATCCTGGAACTCACTCTGTAGACCAGGCTGGCCTCAAACTCACAGAGATCCACCTGCCTCTGCCATCTGAGTGCTGAAATTAAAGGAAGGTGCCACCAGTGCCTGGCTAATCCTTTTTTAATGGGACAGTAAAGCAGCAGGTTTTAGCTGCTTAAGTACAGGACACACCCATTGACACAAAGCCCATCAGGTGGTTGATTAACTATTGCACTGTTAAGGGTGTGGCCACCGCAATGTGAACTGTTGGCCAAGGAGGATCCTGAGGCCCCACAAACCATATTGCCATTGCTCTTGGTTATATGCCAGAAATAAGAGGATAAAACCCTAATGCTGAAGAGATAACAAGCACTTTGGCAGCAGGACTATAGAGACCCACAGAGGTTTCCTATTGAGAACTTACTCAGGGTCGGAGAATCTGAGCTTGCTTTACCCAGCAGGGCTGCATAGGGGGATGATTTGACCATGAGCATGGTTACCAGGTGTTTAGAAGGGTCTACACTTGGCTGTGCAGTGTGCTTTGATCTAGCAAGGGGGAGGTCTTTTGCTCTGCCCCTTGGCATGGCTATAAAAAGCCCTTTTGAAGAGGCAGAAGGGGCCATTGGGTTTTGACTTAGGTCCCCCCGAAGCTATCCTGTGTTTCTGTCTTTCTCTTCGCTATCTTTCTGTCTCTTATCCCTCTCTCCTCCTCATAAGGACCCTGGAGAAGGCGGGAGCTGGTCTCCCACAGGGGACAGCAAGAGGTTTCCTGCATACTGACGACCTTCCATACTGACAAGTGTTCTGCAGGTTGCAGACTGAATTCTCACTAGCAGTGTTGCTCAGCGGTAGAACCTGTGTGTTATGGCGCCAAAAAGCTAGGTACACTCTGCTTGCCGGTACAAAGTGTCATGACTCTGCTTGCTGGTGCAGAGTGGAACGCTCTGCTTGCGGGAGCAGAGTGGCATGGCTCTGCTTGCCGGTGCAAAGTGGCATGACCGCTACGGGTACAGCCACAAGCTTTCCCAGTGGACTGCACAGAACTCTACAGGAGGAAACTCATGTCTGGTACCACAAGCCAGGACAAAGCCCTATGACTGGAGACTTCACAGGCCCCAGCTGCAGAGCAACTGCTACTGTTTTAATGGATGGAAGAGACGTGTCTGACAAAGTGCCTCATAAACGTCCACGACTATGCACATGGACCACTGCTACTGTCCTCTCAGTTCATCCTGGGAGCAAACGTCCTTTTACAATGATGGTGCACCTCAGAAACTCATAAGCACCAGTCAAGTTTCTGACATCAATACCACCCCCTTCAAAGCTCAAAAAGTAATTTAAAAAAAGTTAAGAGTCACAAGAAGGGGTGAATTGCTGTCCAGCCATATCCTCTGAACTGAAACATTCTCCTAGGAAGGAAGAGGAAGCATTGGATTCAGGAAGTAAACAATTTAACTTGTTAAGTCCGAGAAAGCTAAAGCTTAAAACATTCAGAGTACCTCCCCCAAGATTATGGAACAGTTAACAACTGCCCAGAGAAGAGACTTTCTGAACAGCCAAGTGGCCTTCAAGTTGTGCAGGTTTACAGGGCTGTAATCAACACTCAAGCTGGCGTGGGTGGTTTGGTGATGCATCTGCTTGAGAGTTCTCTGTGGTCCTATAAGTAACCCTAATAAAATCATTAGCTTATCAAGTTAGGCTCTGGGGCCGGGCGGTGGTGGCACACAACTTTAATTCTAGCAGAGCCAGGCGGATCTCTGTGAGTTCGAGGCCAGCCTGGTCTACAGAGCAAGATCCAGGACAGGCACTAAAACTATACAGAGAAACCCTATCTCAAAAACAACAAACAAACAAACAAACCCACAAGAACAAATTGGGCTCTAGAAGAATCATTATTTGGTTCCCATCTGAGGTAAGTAAATATTTTTCACATCACTCCACACAACACTGCCTCTGAAACTGTGACAGATGATGCCTTTACCACACTGTTCACATCCTTAGAGGTTTTATTGAGTATGAAAGAACTGAAGAGATCTGTTCTATACAAAGGATTTATATATGTATATATTTTACATTTATAGGGTTTTTCTCACATATGGGTTACATCTGAAGAACCCATGTCTGAAGAACACTGTGATATGTGACCTTTTAGCCATACTATTTACATTCAGGGGATTTTCTTCCAGAATGAGTTTTTTTTTGTAACTACCAAGTGTAACATCTAAGAGCCTCAGCACAATGTCCACAGTCACACAGCTTTCTCCAGTATACATTTCTTTATGAAGCTGAAGTGACTATCTAAAGGCTTCACTACAGTGTTTACTTCATAGGGTTTGCATCTAATATGATTGATTTCATGTAATTGCAAGGACCCATGAAACCTAAAGGTTTTCCAACACTGTTTACACCCACAGCATTTGTTTTCTCAGTATGAATTCTTTTATGTGACAGAAGATAACTGTGAAGTGTAAAGGCTTTAGCACGTTATTTACACTCATAGGGTTTCTCTCGAGCATGAGTTCGTTCATGTCTCTGAAGATGACTGTGCCGTCTGAAGGCTTTTCCACATTGTTTACATTCATAGGGTTTTTCTCCAGTATGAATTCTTTCATGTAACTGAAGATGATAGTGACGCCTAAAAGCTTTACCACACTGTTTACATTCATAAGGCTTTTCCCCAGTGTGAATTTTTTCATGTAATGGTAAGGAACCGGGAAATCTAAAGGCTTTACCACATTGTTTACATTCATAGGGTTTTTCTCCAGTATGAATTTTTTCATGTAGCGGCAAGGCACCAGGAAATCTAAAGGCTTTACCACACTGTTTACATTCATAGGGTTTCTCTCCAGTATGAATTCTTTCATGTAATCGAAGATACTTGGGATATTTAAAGCCTTTACCACAATATGTACATTCATAGAGTCTTTCAGTGTGAATTATTTCATGTCTTTGAAGGGAAGTAGAAGAACTCAAAGCTTTACCACATATATTGCATTCATAAAGCTTTCCCATAGTGTGTGTTCCTCTGTGTGTATAAAGAGAGGCCTTCCCACATTCCTTGTATTGATAGGGTGTTTTTCCACTGTGAGCCTCTTGATGTATTCCTAATGAATTTGGAAAACAGAAAGCTTTTAAACATACCTCACATTCACAAGGCCCATTCCCAGTGTGAGCTCCCATACACCTTTGAAAGCTGGTGAGAGAATTCAAGTCATATTGATTGCCTCCACATTCCTCATGACCATGTGGTTTATAATGAGAGTGAGATGTGGCATGCCTATGAGAAGATGAAGGACACATGGAAATCTTTCTACACACATTGGATTCACATGGTGTTAGTTCGGGAAAAACTGCCATGCTTGTATGGAGATCTGCTATCCACATCACGGTTTCTTCATCCTGACCATCTCCTGTATTCTCATGAGGGGTCTCTAACATGGAACTTCTGAAAAAGGACAAGTATGTTAGCAAGGGTTGCTTTACTACTGAGTGCTTATTAGTTTTATGTCATACACTGCTCCTGAAATCAGGTAAAGTGTGTGCTTTCTGACATATCTGAATTGCGTGAAACTACGGAGCTATGACCAGAACCGTAGCATTCACTGATGCAAGTTCATTCTAGCATTTCCAAGAGAAAACCCTCTGTAAACACTGATCAGCACTCTAACATTCAGCACATATTTAGGTGCCGTAATTTAGGTATAATTTTTCTAATAATGATACAACTTAAAGCTGGTTTTGTTTTCTTAAATTTTCATGGGACATTAAAATTCCTTCAAGTACCTTTGCTTTAATTTTTGATACAAATTACCTTAGATTTCTTCCAGGAATTTTATAACAGTCTTCAACATTCTCCTCTTCCCATTTGTTTCCTAAAGATAGTCCCAGAAAATTTAGGATAAATTATTAGAAATCACTGAAAAAAATTAGTTTTTAACTTCAGTATCCATAGTAACAATGCCTGATTTATTCACCACATTCTTCCCTTTCAGTAGTCCAAATCCCAGAAGAGCAAAGATACCAAGAGATACTTGCTCCCCAATTTACAAAGTGACAGTAAGATGATATCCTTACCTATCGCAGCCAGGTTCCTGCAGGTCTCTTGCATCACATCTCTGTACAGACTCTTCTGGGAAGGATCCAGCAAAGCCCACTCTTCCTGGGTGAAGTACACAGCCACGTCCTCAAAGCTCACTGAGGCCTAAACATTGCACATACTTGATTGACAATAGGGTCGTTCAACTCTGGGATCCACACATCTCTTCCATGACACGGAAGTTGTGACACAGCACTGAGGGACGTGGAAGGAAGCAGCCCTGCAGCAGTACTCCTCTCATTGCTGTGCCCAGGGCACAGGATGTGCTGCTGCTCTGTCCTGATCCTCTTTCTAAGGTGCATTTCTACTTCCTGTCTCAGAGTCCTCCCACCTGATGTCTGGAACAGTGTTAACACTAGCATGCAAGCGCCTGCTTAGAAATTCCTCCTCACACTACCTAAATTTTCAATGCATGAGGGAACTTATTATTTTGATAGAATTCACATGAATATAAAGAACCAACCATTCAACATGAATGATTTTTGTAAATACTCTGGAACTTTCTAAACTCCCATTAGCCTTCAGAAAGGAAATAGTGGTTAATGAGTCTAATGAGCCTCTCTAGTGGGCACTGCTTCACAGGTGCTACCACAATGGTTAAACAGGTAAAGGCCACCACGCTTTTAATTCCAACACTCAGGAGGCAGAGGTAGGTGGATTTCTGTGAGTTTGTGGCCAACCTGGTCTACAGAGCAAATTCCAGGACAGCCAGGACTACACAAAGAAACCTTGCCTCAAAAAAACAAAAATATAAAGTAAAATATATTTTTAAAAAGATGAAACCGGGCTGGAGAGATGGCTCAGCAGTTAGAAGCACTGGCTGCTCTTCCAGAGGTCCTGAGTTCAATTCCCAGCAACCACATGGTGGCTCCCAACCATCTGTAATGAGAACTGGAGCCCTCTTCTGGCCTGCAGGCAGAACACTTTTTTAAATCTTAAAAAAAAAAAAAAAAGATGAAACCATTTATAGGCTGTTAGGTTGCAACATTCCTTCACGTATGGAAGCTGAAGCTCGTGAGATTTGGGGGTTAAAATTCATCCCTTTGGGGAAACACTTCCCAAATTTATAGAAGTAGCAAACAACTGCCAGAGAGGAGACCCGTTGCTCGTGGAGTGGCCTATCATGCAGCTTTCACAAGTCATCACCTGTACTGGGACGGGCTTTTCCATGCTGTTGCAGACCTTTAGTCATCCCTGCTCCTCCACATGACCCCTCAGCCACACGCTTCTAAGTATACCCAATAGATTCATTGGTTCACCAAGATGGACACTGGAGAAATTGTTCCTTCGGTTTGTCCTTGGTTCCCTATCTGGTGAGCAGACCTTTGTGTCATGTCTCTGTAGTAAATACACTCACAGCAGAATAAGGAAATGACAGGAACAAGCGTGGGAGGAGCGGTTTCACAGTCTTGGCAATGGGTAGCTGTTAGGATTCTGCTGCGCTCCAGCTGCATGACCACACATGCGCAGTTCAGGAGCTACACAAGGGGTCTTGCATCTTACGTCATCAGTGTGCGCTGGTGATTATGTATGCGCAGCATGGTCACATAATCTGCACATGGTGTAGCTCTGTAAGCCCACCTGGGCCTTAAAAAGCCAGACACAGACCGCACCCTCACTCTCTGTTCTTCTCTCTCACTCTGTTCCCTCTTCTCCCCACCATCTTTCCCTCTCTCTGCCCGTGCTTCTTTCCCAGGCCTGGTTCTTTTGTCTTCCCCCATCCCCTCTTCCTCCTAATAAAGCTCTGCTACTAGGTAGTTGTGGCCGTGGCTCATGACCTTTTCGCATGGTAACCAGAGCCGTTTATCATTCATTTCAGTAGCAAAGCCTGCAACTGAGGCT
>CABHPQ010060061.1:0-10510 GCA_902168405.1 Peromyscus aztecus
GAGCAAGCTATGGCTTCCGGCGGCCCGCGGGTGCTGGTGGTGGGCGGCGGCATCGCTGGACTGGGCGCTGCGCAGAGACTCTGCAGCCACCCGGCTGCTCCACACCTGCGGGTCCTGGAGGCCACTGCCGGCGCTGGGGGCCGCATCCGCTCGGAACGCTGCTTCGGTAACCGCCCATTGGGCCCCTTGACCGACCCCGGACCCCATCCGACTGGTACTGATCCAGGAAGCTTTTTCAGTCTCCTGGGGTAAAGGAACACACACCCACGTTCACCGGACCACGAAAGTGAACTGCCCAAAGCTAGGAGAGTACACACCAGGGAAGGCAACCCTGCAGTTCCCTTGCTCAGCCCTGGGGGTTCCTCTCGGTTTCTCTTTTAAGTGTCCTCTGAAGCCGGTACAGGCCGACTTGCCTCTCCCCAGGATTTCCCTAAGCTTGATCTGGCCAAGCCTTGCCTTTGGGAACCACTTGACCCTGAGGGATCCTGAGGTCCTGGTATACAATGGGACCGTGTGACTCTCAGGATGTCCTCGACAGTATGCTTGGGAAGGAGTGGGGCTGATTTTTCTGGAGAGGGAACTTACAGGTAGCATTTCCTGTGTCCTCCTAGGTGGTGTAGTGGAGCTGGGTGCACACTGGATCCATGGGCCCTCCCAGGGCAATCCTGTCTTCCAGCTGGCTGCGAAGTTCGGGCTCCTGGGGGAGAAAGAGTTATCAGAGGAGAACCAGCTGGTGGAGACAGGAGGGCACGTGGCCCTGCCCTCTGTGAGCTATACCAGCTCTGGAACATGTGTGATCCCGGAGCTGGTGACAGAGATGGGCAATCTGTACTATGGACTAATAGACCGAACCAGAGAGTTCCTGAATGCTCCTGAGACCCCAGTGGCCAGCGTTGGAGAGTTCCTGAAGAAGGAGCTAAGTCAGCAGGTGGCTAACTGGACTGAGGATGAGGACACTAAGAAACTCAAGCTGGCTATCCTGAATGCCTTCCTCAATACAGAGTGTTGTGTGAGCGGCACCCACAGCATGGACCTGGTGGCCCTGGCACCATTCGGGGAGTATACAGTGCTGCCGGGACTGGATTGCACCTTGGCTGGGTATGGGTCACAGCTCTGCCAACTCTGCCCATCCTGTCTGGGCAGAGGCACTAGGCTGGAGAAAGGAGGGAAAAAGGAGAGAGAGGAGGCCCGGAGTGGGCAGGTGAGGGAACTGCCCTCCCCATTCAGAGAAATTGGTTGCTTTTTCTCCTAGTTCTGTTTGTTTAAGCAAGAATGTTTCTAGGAAATTGAGAAGGAAATATCTTGAATGCTCATTTCTTCTGATTTCCTGGGGCCTCTAATGTGCCAGGTGTTACACAAGGGGCTTCAGGTACAGAGGGGCTAGAGGGTTCTTCCCCTATGGTAGACAGGGCTGTGCCTGTTGCCAGGCACATAAACATTTGGCAGGGCTGCTCCCCCACTCCCCCCCATCAAGCCCAAGGCTTCTGTTCCGCTGGTAGGCATTTGTGACTCAGGAAGTGCACAAACATGGGGCTGGTGTGGTAGTGGGGAGCTGTAATTCTCATGTGACCTAGTCAGTTTTGTGACCCTCATTAGCCAGGAAGTAGATGTTAAATGGTCTTGTGTTTTAAGGGATTGCCCCACCAAGGCGCTCTGCCTCTGCCTCTCTTTCTGGCTTTGAGTGATGCTCCCATTGAGGCTGGTGGGTGGTACCTTGGATGGCTTATTTCTGCCATGGCTACCCGTCCAGGGCCTGGTTCGCCACATATCGACTTCTGTCTCTTCTAGTGGTTACCAAGGACTTACCAACTGCATACTGGCTTCCCTGCCCAAGGATTCGATGGTTTTTGACAAGCCGGTGAAGACCATTCACTGGAATGGGTCCTTCCAGGAAGCTGCTTTTCCAGGGGAGACCTTCCCTGTGTTGGTGGAGTGTGAAGATGGTACCCGCCTGCCTGCCCATCATGTCATCGTCACCGTGCCCTTAGGTAGAACTCACTTTTTCTGATCAAGTTTTCTGTCTGTATCCCTACCCCAGGCACCAGTGGCCCCTGGTTTTTCCTACCCTCCCCTGGCTCTGGGTGTTTGCTCAGCTGTTGACTTCATGTTTTCATCTAAGGGTTTTCAGATGGATGAAAGTATTCTATCACATTGTGTAGCAGGTGTAACCCTCCTGCCTCATCCCACTGAGTGCTGGAGTTACAGGCATGAGCTGCCACACCTGGCTAATACTTTCTTGTGTAGAGATGCCATTATTAATAAATACTGGTGGGAGTTTAGGAGTTCTCACTTCCCTGTTTCACGTGGTGTTTACATGTAAATTTCCAAGTGCTTCTGTGGCTACATCTTCATAGATTGTGGAACAGTTTGTTCTCGAAGACCTAGATAGAATGCCTCCTCTCCCATGCCCACTGTGTATGGGGAAATTGCCCCTGTCATGTGCCTGCTCGTGGCCTTGCTGGCTTCCTGTTGTGCTGATTTCCTTCCTTCCTTTTTTAAGTTTTAATTTTTATTTTGAGACAGACTCTCACCATGTAGCCCTGGATGGCCTGGAACTCACTGTGTAAATCAGGCTGGTGTCAAAAACTCAGATCCACCTGCTTATGCCTCCCATGTGCTGGGATTAAAGGCCTTGCCCTTCCTTTCTTACTGGCTTCAAACAAATGTTCTCTCCTCTGGTTTGACTGTTGTTTGTCTGACTGTGGGCTAATTTTTTTTTTTTCTATTTTAGCCTAATTTAAGTGTGTTCAGTGACAGAGTGCTTGCATGTATGAGGCCCCGGGTTCAATTTCTAGCACAGTAAAAGGCAAAACAAGCCTTCTGGGTAAAATTTGTGTGGTGACTACTACAGACTGACCCTGAGCAGTGTGACTGACAGAAGTGGAAGGTCAGGAGTGAGATGTCCCCACAGAGTCTGTGACGAGGGGGTCTGTAGTACCCCTCCAGTATTTGATAGCAGTCAACCTTGAGTCCTGATGGTCCAGCCTTTGGACTTTGTCTCCAGGGACCTGAATGAACCTATGAGATGCTTAGAAGCCCTCTGTACAATCAAGTCAGGTTCCTGTTGATGGAGATTCTAGTTAAAATGTAACTTTTTGCTGTCCTGGAACTCACTCTGTAGATCAGGGCAGCCTCTAACTCACAGAGATCCTCCTGCCTCTGCCTCCCGAGTGCTGGGATTAAAGGCGTATACCACAGGACCTGTATCTTAAACCACATCCAATTCTGAATTGCAGGTTTTCTCAAAGAACATCAAGATACCTTCTTTGAGCCACCACTGCCTGCCAAAAAGGCAGAAGCCATCAAAAAATTAGGCTTTGGTACCAACAACAAAATCTTTTTGGAGTTTGAGGAGCCCTTCTGGGAGCCCGACTGCCAGTTCATCCAGGTGGTATGGGAGGACACATCACCCCTACAGGACACAGCCCTCTCACTCCAAGACACCTGGTTCAAGAAACTCATTGGCTTTGTGGTCCTGCCTCCTTTTGAGTATGTATGCATCGAGGAGCTCTAGGGAAGCTCTCACCTGCTTACTCATCTTAGCCTGTTGGAGGACCCAGCTGTGTGTGCTTCATTACCGGTGTTTCTGAGGGTTTAAGTGGAGGAGGGACATGAGCTCCCAAAGTGTTGGTTACGTACTGCAGCCGGGCTCTCTGAGAGACAAACGGAGGCCTAGAATGTGTTCCTGGCTTCCTGGAATGTCTGTTCTTAAAAAAATGTATTGAAATTCTGTATGAAGTTGTGATTTGTAGATACAAAGATATTTGAAGTATGGATCTGTCTATACCTGGAGAAGTAGTACTTAAATGGGATGGGAAGACCCTTCTACATAATGGAAGCAGAGACCCACAGTTAAGCAGGCATGGTGATATACTTCTGTAATCCTTATACTAGGTAGGCTGAGGCAGGAAGAACATGAGTTTGAGGCTAGTCTGGGCCGTATAGTGAGATCCTATCTACAAAAGATAGACAAGACCCACAGATGAAGGTCTCAACTTATGACTCAGCCATCCTCTAAAGCAGTGTACATGGACTAGGTACTAATTCAGGAAGTACCACCATGCATGGTCTCGGACGGGACTGATTCTGATAGCATCAGAACACACTGAACTAATGTCGTGTGGAGGAAGAAGTCCTCATTCCACTTAGAGACCTGGTAGGAAAGGGCCGTGTTCTTAGCCTAAAAGACTAAGTGGTAGCGGGAGCCCACAGCTGCAGAGCAGCCTTCTGCCTGGGAGGGAAGGAGGGAGAGAGGGAGCCGTTTCATAGGAGTGCAACTGACCTTCAAGGAGTGTGGAAACAGGCCATGGCTGCTGTGGACTTAGACTCCGTGTCCCACTAGCATCGAAAAACAACATTTTCTGAAAAATTACATGAATATTATTCCCTTTTTCTTAAGATTTGTTGTGTGCGTGTGGGTGTTTTCTCTGCATGTATGTCTGTGCACCACGTTCGTGCAGAGATTGAGGAGGCCAACAGAGGGCAACTCCCTGGAACTGGAGTTAGAGTTGTTAGCCATGATGTGGGAGCTGCGAATTGAACCCTGGTCCTCTGGAAGAGAAGCCAGTGCTCCTTTACCGTTAAGCCTTCTCTCCCACCCCACTGTTCCTTTTTCCTAACCCCAGATCTGTCTAGGTAAAGTTCAGTATAAATGAGGACGGAAGCAGCTGAGACTCCTGTGTCTTCTGTTAGGCCAAGTATCAATGAGCATTGAAGACAAGCAAAACTCTGCCACTTTTTAAATTCAACTTGTTTGAGAAAATATGCTCCCCCCACCATGTGTGTTTGTATATATGTGCGTATGCTTACTATGTGTGGAGGCCGGAGGTTGACTTCAGGGATCTTTCTCTGCCACTCTCTGCCCAGTTTTTCAAGACAGGGTCTCTCACGGAGCCTATAGCTAATTCCCTGGCTTTTACCTTGGCATAATTTGTGTCATTCAGAAAATGTTGGTTCATGCAGTAATGTCCAAAGTTAAGCTTATCAATATCACCCCTGCTATTTGAAGACTGTCAGTAGCATGAAGCTGTTACACTGTTGGCGACAATTTTGCTGAAATCTCAGGTTTTGCTTGAGAGCTTAGATTTCACTGTTATCAATATATACTGTACCCTTTTTTTCCCCTGAGAAAATATCTGCTCAGTTTCATGGTTGATGAGGTGTCCCTGTATATAAGGAAGAGGTGTGTGGAGGAAGTGCTAGGTCTGTTGGCCCCAGACTCACTGACAGCATTCTTAAAGTTCTTTATGCCTCTTCTTATTTCTTCACACAGATATAGGAAAATGCAGCCAAGGGCCAAAATTTAATAAAACCAGCAGCTTTTACTATTTCATCAAGGACCTTTTCAGGTGAAATCAGAACCCTTCACCCCCCTCCCCCAATGTGCGTGGTGGTGAAGAACATGGAGCCTACTGGTGTGGCTCATTGAGACTTCCATTCTCGAAGGGATAGTTTACCAGCTCTTCTCTTGCACATTGGTACAAGTGACGAAGTGGAAGCAGCACATGCTGCCCTAGTGTTGTGTAAATAGCTGAGACCCTGGGAGAGCTCTGGGGGACTATTCTGGGTGGTGTTGGCCCTGGCACAGTGTGGGTTGTGGCCAGCTGATCCATCTCTGTCTTTCTGTGCATACAGGTCTTCACATGTGCTCTGTGGGTTTATTGCTGGCCTTGAGTCGGAGTTTATGGAGACTCTGTCAGATGAAGAAGTGCTTCTTTCTCTAACTGAAGTACTCCGGAGAGTGACAGGTACTCCCCAGCCATATGTTCTTATTGGCCAGTCTCTAAAGAGGAAGTAAACCCAGAACAGGGAAGAATGGATTCTGCTCTGCACATTTCCAAGACAGCCTTCTTCCTAGGCAGTGGGCTAGTAACGGTTTGCAAACACTTGCTAGTTTTATTTTCTAAAATCTTCCACCCAAAACACATGCAGTTGTCCCTAGTCAGGTGCTTTCAGGTAGGGAAATTGAGGCTCAGAAGGGCATGTCAGTTCACTTTCAGGAGGCATCTCATGGTGTTGCTTATTGGCACCAGCTGTCCCTGGGGGGGTGCTAGAAGAGCAGCTGAGACAGGATGCCTTAGGAAAACACACACTGGCTTGGTTTTCTTCCAGGTTAGTGAGAGTTCTGGGTTAACATGCCGCATCTCCGTGTTTCAGGAAACCCACAAATGCCAGCGGCCAAGAGTGTGCTGAGGTCTCGTTGGCACAGTGCCCCATACACCCGAGGTTCCTACAGCTATGTGGCTGTTGGCAGTACTGGAGATGACCTAGATCTGCTGGCTCAGCCCCTCCCTGCTGATGAAACTGGTACCCAGGTATAGTGACCAGCCTTGGTGTGAGGCATCGGGGATCCTGCTGCTAAGGCCTAAACATGATGTGGTGTGAGTGATGGGTGGGGCAGTGATCTCAAAGACTCAGAGCCATTTTCTTTTTGAAAATAGGAGTAACGTAAAGTTGAATGTGCTGGCATATACTCATAATCTCAGCACTCAGGAGGCAGAGGCAAGAGGACTGTTTCGAGTCTACAGCCAGCCTGGTCTATAGAACAAGTTTTGGACCAGCCAAGGCTAGTAAGACAGTCTCAACAAATTCAGACCCAAATGAAAAATGTGTTATTCATATCAGAATCACACATACCCATGATTTAAGTACTTTTACAGTGCTTGCTACAGAAATAAAATGAAACAAAAGTAGCTGGTAGGTATACCATCTTCTCCCCAGCCTCTGCTTCCGGCTGTTTTAGTTCCTTCTCTTTGTGTTGGATGTCTGCCACTTACTGACACTTCCCACAGCTCTCCGTCTGATTCTGATATTCATGTGAACATGAAGCACATGTTCACACTGTCACTTTAAGACATTTAGCTGGGCATGGTGGCTCAGGCCTTTGTAATCCCAGCTAGAAAAGTCACTACAGGTTCTAGGCTAGCCTGGTATACAAAGTGAGAGTCAAGTCAAGCCAGCCAGAGCCACATAGTGAGACCCTGTTTCAAAACAATTTAATTATGGAAGTCATCAATTGTAGAGCAGTAGGTGGGGCAGTAGGTGCTCCACCCCCAGCAGGGTCTGCCCATTGTCCCTTAACTTATTGAGTATGCCTCCATGCAGATATTCCGGTGCATATCTCTAAGACAGCAACTCAGTACCACCTGGTAGTCACTGTTCAGTTTTCCAGGTGTCTCATGGTCCTTGTCAGCTTGCTATTTGCCATGTCACTTTTAGTTGTAGGCAGTGACTTCTCACCACTGTGTGGTGTATTTGGTTTAGCCCCACTCTCCCATGGTAGTTCAGCAACCCTCCAGATCATGGTTCAGGGCCCTACCACCTGGGCATCTCTTAGTACTCACACCTGCCTGGCGCAGGCAGTGATGTCTTCTGCACATTTGCAGATGGGTGGCCAGGGGCTCTGTTTTCTGTGTAGTTCTCCACAGCTGTCCCACTCACATCCCTGTTCTAATTTGGTCTGTTTTCTGCAGCTCCAGATACTCTTCGCTGGGGAAGCCACACATCGGACATTTTATTCCACCACACACGGGGCCCTCCTGTCTGGCTGGAGGGAAGCTGATCGCCTCATTGGTCTGTGGGACTCACAGGTGCAGCAGCCCTGGCCCAGGCTGTGAGTGCCTGCTGCTCTGCTCTGCTCTGCTCTGTCATGGGGGCTGACCGAACGCCTCCGTCTGTTGGGTACATGATTTTCAGTCTGGTTTGAGGTTTGGCGATCTTACTGGTAGCTTTAATGTTGGGGAAGTGGTCTCATTTCTCATATCTGTTGTTGGAGTCTGGCTTGGTCTGATCATGGATACCTGTGTTGTTGCACACATAAAGCAGTGAATACCGCCTGTGTCTAGAGTACTTCCCATACTGCATCCAGTTCTCAGCCTGTTCCCACCCAAGTCCAGGCCCCGTCTGCCCCTTTTATCGCCAGTTCATGGCTTTCCTCTCTGGGTTCTTTGGGCCTTAGGTTCTGTGGTTACCCTTTGCTCTGTTTTTGAAGGTGTTTCCACTACTGTTGTCCAGTACCACAGTATGGCTAATGAACCTCCCTTTGATAGTTAATGAATCTGTGTCAGGTACCCTAGAGGGGTGTGCTGAATGAACGTGTAGAACTGAGAAGACTGAGTAGGGCAGGGAAAGGCATCCTATCCTGGCCTGGCTTGGGGTTTTTTGGAGGTGGAGAAAAAAATTGTTTAAAGATTATTGGGGGAGCAGGTTGGCCAAGCACAGGGAGGTTATTGGGGAAACAGAATATGGAGGTGGGGTTAGGAAGGGTGCTGGGGGGCCAGGAGTGTTGAGATAGACATGGGGAGTGTGTTGGGGAGCTAGGCAGTGTTGGGTAGGTCTCTTGGGTAGGTCTCTTGGATATTTGGCAGTCTGTCTCACTGCATCCTCCCAGCAGCTCGAGGACAGGTCTCTTGCTCCTGCTTACAGAGGAGACAGACCACTCAGACTTAGTAACTCCCTGTGCTGCATCTGTCACAAGAGCTTGCACATCTCCTCTGGATGGTAGAGCTGGAGAGGCTGGTGCAGCCACTGGGGTGGTGCTCCAGGGGGAGCTATGAGAACTGCAGAGACCCTTGTCCCACCCTTGCACAGTCCAGTCCAGCTCTCCGCTTGGCTCCTTGTCCTTCAGGTCAAGGCTTGCCCCTTTCTCCACCTCACAAGTCTGTCAGGAAGCATGTTATATCATCAAGAACACTTCCTGCTTTATGTCACCAGACTGTCCTTCGTGGGGTACCATGGAAGAAAGCCAGAATCCAGTAGGTTTTTATTGTAGGCTATAGCCTGAGGACTGTGAAAGAATACAGATCCTTCAAGGGCAAAAGTCTTTGCTGTTGACATGGAGGGAGGCATTTCAGTTTTCAGAGACAGACCCAGGTGACTTTGTGGGAGAAACAGGCTTGCCAAGGAGGGAGCCAGGAGGATTTGAGCTGCTGGGGATGGGGCTCCTGCATGGTGGAGAATTGGCCTGACATTTCTCCTAGAGCTTTAAATTTAAAATGTGGGCACATTTCCCCCCCTCTTTTTCTTTTGAGACAATATTTCACTCTGTAGTCCAGGCTGGTCTTGGACTTTCTATTCTGCTTTAGTCTCACAAGTGCTGGAGCTCCTGTGTGTGTGCGTGTATATGTGTGTGTGTGTGTGTGTGTGTGTGTGTGTGTGTGTGTGTGTGTGTGTGTGTGTGAGAGACCAGGATTAAACCCAAGGCTCCCTGCATTCAAGGCAACGATTATAACATTGAGCTAAATGTCAGCCCGTTTGAGATAGGGCTCTTTTAAGGTAGCACCCTCAATCATTAGCTGGTATCACAGGCCTGTTCTAGGAGCAGCTACGTTTACATTTAGTCTTGCATCGATGAAGAACACTTCAGTTTCTCTGTATTAATGGGATTGTAGTCAGTACTTGGAACAGTTACAGGAAAATGTGTCACACTTGAAAAGAAAATGAAGGCATTACATATATAAAGTGAAACGCGTGAAAGTTCTAAGAAAGGCCCCAGAACTGACAGGGGACAACTAAATTTCATTACATTGATTTATATGAGGGAAAAATAGGACTTTATTTTTCTAGACAGGGTCTCATGTAGCCCAGGCTGACCTTGAACTTCTGACCTTCTGGCTTCCATCTCTCATGTGCTAGGATTACTGGTGTGTCTATCATACCTGTCGGAGACTTCTAATTTAAAGTTTTCTTTTTAGTTTTTGTAGAGCAGGCTACGAAGTGAGATATGGTCTTAAAAGGAATAAAAGAAAAAAATGTGCCCAGATTTTAGAGTTTAAATTCCTAGGCTTGTCAGGCCAACTTCCCACTGTGGAGGAACCCCATCCCTACTGCCAGCAGCCCCAATCCTCCTGGCTTCTCTTAAAAACCTGGAATTTGGGGCATGCTAGGCAAGCTGTCAATCCTATATCCTCAAACCTGAAGTATCTGGAATGTAGTGAAGAATCTCCAGATTGGGACTGGAGAGACGGCTTGGAGGTTAAAAATGCTTGCTGCTATTACAGAGGACTCAAGTTCGGTTCCCAGCACCCAGTCAAATGACTCAAAACCACCTGCAATTCCAGGTCCCGAGGATCCACTGTCCTCTGGCCTCTAGGGGTACCTGAATACATCTGGCATACACAGACACTTCAAATAAATATAAACAAAATTAAGTCTCGTTGCTGTTGTTTTTCCGGTCTCACCATGTATCTCTGGCTGACCTGGGATCCACTATGTAGACCAGGCTGGTCTCAAACGCAGAGAGCCACCTGCCTGCCTTTGCCTCTCCCGTGCTGGAATAAAAGGTGTGCGCCACCACATCCGATGTAAAAAACAAAATATTACAAAAAGAAATAATGTCTCCTAATTAAAAAAAAAAAAATCTTCAAATTACTCAAAAGAACCTCACGTAACCTCAGGAATCCAGAGAATGGGACAGCACGGGACCGCCCAGACACACCGGTCCCGCCCACCCTGCGAGCTCCGACTCAAGCGCATGCGTAGTCGCGCACGGAACCCTAGAGCTCCGGAACTC
>CABHPQ010060093.1:0-11099 GCA_902168405.1 Peromyscus aztecus
AAACTCACTGGCTATCTAAAAGAAAGAGACAGAAGAGGAGAAGGAAATGCTATGTCTTTCTGAAACATTCAGGAGTGTGAAGGGACCCAGCAGAACCCATAGCAATTCTTGTTACCTGCCCTAGAGGATGGGAATCCTGGGGAGGAAAAGAACATTATCTCATTAAACAAATAATTATTTCTGCCTTTAACACTTCTTAAGATGGTTCTGCCTACCTAGGTGGGGTTCCCCCTTCCTAAGGAGTTGTCACCCAGTCAGGTGATTGATCTACTCAACTCAGTTACCTCTTATGTTTTAGAGTACCTTGGAATGTTGGGCCTACACCTAAGCCAGAAAATAGCTGTTCTTAATGGCTGTCACAAAACCTGATTGATCGAGTTTACTCCACAGATGGGAATCTCTAATGGTTCTGGAAGTTTCATACTTAATGAGAGGATTAGAAATGCAAACAAGGAGAGTGAGGCAGCCTGAGGTTATCAGTGATGGGAAACTGTCCTCTCTGGGGTGGAAGAAGCAAAGGAGAACAGAGAGGGCAGGACCTGGTGAGTGCTGCTCCTGGAACAGTGCTTCTCTATGCTCCCCAATGCTGCAAAGGGCTTAACCTGCCAGAAATGCTGCTCTCAGGGAAACAGTGGGAAAAGGCAGCATGGCTCCCTCACCCTCCTGCCTTCGGATCTCCTGCTGGTACCTTCCATAAGCTGATTAAGCCAGGGGGTAGCCAGCAAAGTGTCACCAAAAGCAGAGAATAGTCCTCAGCCCTCTGGAAGGATCAGAGCTGGGTGGGAAAATCTGAAACAGATGAGGAGGGTAAGACAGGGACTTATATAAGGAGAATATTTGGTAACACACCAATAATCAAAGAAGTACAACTGAGAAATATCTAGTTAGCCTTGGGAGGGAAGGCGTTTGGGTACAGAAATTCTACATTCAATTAAATGGGTGTTCCTGTGCAAATGAAGTGAAAACCATTAAGGCCAAGCCTGGGCTAGCAGACTTATGGAGAATTCAGCAAGTACAAGACAGGGTCCTTTACTCTGCTCCCTGACTTACAATCACACTAAAAATCAATTTGTAATAAACAGTGCTGAGATTTCTCCTCCAATTTAGATTCTACTGGTTGCAGGGGTATGAAGCTGTGAATTAACTGACAAGGGACAGGTTGATAGGAGAAAAACGTGTTACAGATGCAGGAGTTTGGGGTAGGGCTTGTGTAGCAGCCTGCAGGAGGAACATAGGAACCGGGGAAAGGGCTGCAATGATAGAAGGCTCCATTCTGTTGATGAGGCCTATTGACACCGTGCTTTCCCTTACTGTTCAGGTGCCCAAGAGTAGCTTCCCACTGGTGTTTTTGTGACATCCGGCTCTCCATCCTGTCAAGTGAAGGAAGTTGAGTCAAGATTGATTTTTCTCCATCTCAGATGTTTTCACTTTGAAGTAATCTCTCTATACCAGTTTGGTGGCTCAATGGCCCCTTGATGTGGCTGTGAAAGCTGAAGAGCAAGGTGCCATAGGAATGCTTTAGAGGGGAGCATAGTGAATGGGGATGCCTTGGAGGGGATCAGAGGGGATCAGAATGCCTTAGAGGGGAACAGAGTGGATGGGGGTACCTTAGAGGAGAACAGAGTGGATGGGGATGCCTTAGAGGGGAGCAGAGTAGCCTATCTAGATCATGGAGACTTCAGAAAGAAGTGAGGTGAGCCTGAAGCATAAATGTCTGTTTATCTGTCAAAACAGCTCTAGAGGGATCGTGGGAACAGATACTGAACAAGCATGTCGCAGAGTTCATGGAAATACGACTTGCCTGGCAATCTCAGCATTAGGGTGTAATGAGTATACTCTAAAGCGACGCGTGTCTCTCAATCTACCAGGTTATTGAAACAATACACCTTAAAGAAATTGAAACAACAGACTTTAAAGAAATAGGAATTTCTTTGGGAATCTCATGCTGTGAGAAGGAAAAGGCCTCCAGCCAAGGGGGAATTAGTCCCTCGGAGAGAGATCTCACAGGGTTCTTGTTGGAATATATCGCTGGCTGATTAGAGGTCTGCCATAGCCTGGCAGCTTTCTCTAAGTTCAGCAACATGGAAACTCCCTCCCTCACCAGCAAAGCTTCCTGATCTCTATCTAGCCTTATCTATCTATGTCCCTGGGCCTGGAAGACTGACCTTATCTGAAAGCTGTCTCTAAACCAGATGCCTGTCTCTACACTAGATGCCCGATTCATCTTTAGCTTGAACTTTGGCACAGATTCCTATTAGAAGATTTGTGCTAGGGGCTCTACTATAGGACCTTACTGCCACATACTAAGGCTTGTGATAGGAGCATGCCACTTAATGCAAGTTAGGGTTTGTCCCCAGGCTCCCAAATCCTGTTATATTCCTTATACTCTGGAATAGAGTTGAGCCGATTCACTGAAATCTGTCTCCCGGAGGGCTGTATCCATTCCTGCTCGTGGGCCACACACAAAGCTTTCTGTTGCCACTTCTGCCTCTTTTTCCTCTCAGACTGACGGCTGACAGGTCGAGAGGGAAAGAGGACCCCCGGTCCCCGACAGGTTCTCACTTGTCAGACCACTTGACAGGATGAAATGGAAGCCCAGACAATGATGGGTCAATGGTGGCAGGACCAGGGCTGCTTAGGTGTGCATGTCCTTAGTCCTGTGTTTAAACTTGAATCTCACTCTAGGACCCTATAGATGGACTCAGTGGGCCACTGTATCTCTTGGTTCCTCTTCCCAACATGACCACATTAAATGAATCTCCTTTTCTGATTTCCCCTATTAACTTGGCCGATTTACCTGGCTTCTCAAGGACAGGTGGTTAACCTTGATGTCTTGAAGTTCAGACTATGACACCAAATTAGGTAAACAAAAATAGCCCAATTCAAAGGTCCACAAAAAATTTCACAGGGAACTGGTATCAGACCTAGATTAAACCCATTCATCATCTGTTATAGAACTGGTGCCAGGGACACATAAACCAACAAAATACTTTATTTCATGCAGGCCATGTGTGGAGAGGTAGCAGGTGAGCAGAGTCAAAGCACCCTGTGGTGGAGATGTGCGGTCAGAGCACCGAGGTAAGAGGGGCCCTACCTGGCAGATACTTGGGCCTCGTCACTCATGTGCTAAGATAGGTTTGAATTGGTGTACTGATGTGGACACTTAGGGCAGCTGACCCTCAGAACTGCGCTGCTACCGTGAACAGGACTCTAAATAATGGGTCACTAGTAAATTTCACAGAAGCAACCTTGCTAATGAAAACGTAGAGGAAAAAGATTTCTCAGTGGGTTTGTGGGGAAGCCTCTACAGCAGAGCATGTTAGTCACACAAATTTATTTAATTAGTATTTCATGGCACAAGAGGCTTTAGAAATGAAACTGGAAAACCTTTGTGTTGTTATGCTAAGTCTGACGAGGAAGTGGCTGCGCAGAGGTATCATTAAACAAAGAGGGACTCCGATGGCTTGTGAAGGTGTCATGAATTCAGAGAGGTTTATTATTCCCAGGGAAGGTCAGAAACTTCCTTTTCATGTTTTGCAGTGGGACAGAAGGGCAGGAGAAGACCCAGGATACCCAGTATCTCCTCAATGTTAAGGTGCTAGGCCTTGGGGTTCTCTCTCTGAACTCTATCGGATTCATATTCACAAAGCTGCCAGCTGATTAAGCTGGCCATTTCTTGTTGCAGGATATTTGATCACATGGTGACACCAGAGACTGTGTTAATAAAGTTAACCTTGAATCAGGGGGCGGAGCCAGTGACTGGAAGTAGCCATAGAGAAGCCAGGAATACAGATAGAGAAGTCACACAGGAAGGAGGGACCTAGAGATTTTGCGGGCTCTTGGATCAGGGAAGTGCTGCTTCTTTGATCCATCAGATTTTCACCCCGGTATTTGACTCCCGAGTCTTTATTGGTAATAGAACAATTTAAATAAACACATCCATTTCTCATCTATATTCACTGTTTAGCTAGATCACGGCAAGAGAAATAGTATAGGAACACTCAGTTTCCCAGAGATTCAAAGAGTTGCTGAATAAATGTTTCATTAAAAATCTATTTTTAAATTATCTATTCAAATTAAGACACCAAGTTTTCTCAAAATCATTCTGCATAAAAATCTACATTTTATTGATCAGGATTTTCCCCATGGTCTGATTTTCTCCTTTGATGGTGGCCCTCAGCTCTCGGAGACCCACCTTGATCTATTATCTCCATCCTTGCAGAATCCTGTTTTAGCAAGGATCCTATGTAAACAGTTTACTCACAATTCACCTCCAGCCCAATAATGAACCAAGTTTTGTATTCCCAACTACCACCCTGCTATATAAGGTCAAGTCAATGAAGAACTCATGCAGCCTCTTGGCAAATTTCCGACCACTGACTTCCAACTTTGCTCTTCTATTCAGAGCTACACTTACTCTTCTTCACTGCAAAATTTCACTAGAAATAGTCCCCATACTTATCAAAATAGGCCCCCAAAAGCCCGTCTTACTGTTTTCATGTGTCAGAGTAATGTTTTTTTAAAACACGACACATATTTTAGTAGATATTCTTAACGATCTTATTGGGCCACAGACTGTGCCCCAAGCCTGATTCAGTCATTCTTCTTCAGTAAAATAATCAAAGGAGACAAACTGTGAGAAGAAGAAAAAGGAGATTCTTTTAATGTGGCCATGTTTGGGGGAGGGAGAAGGGGATCCGATGAACCCCCTGAGTGGGTCTTTGGGGTTCTGGAATGACATTAGAGTTTAAATGAAGGGTCAAAGATATGTGTGTTTAAGCAGTCCCAGTGAAGCTGTGGTCCCACCCACCACTGCCCCATCCTTGTCTGGGTTTTGGTTTGCCTATAAGGTGGCTTGACAAGTTGTTAGAACATGAGAAATCTCTTTCCAGGAGGCAACTTTCCCTTCTGGCTGACACTTTTTTTCTTCTCCCACCAAGAGATTCTTGGGGAACATTTCTATTTCTTTGGGTCTATTGTTTCAATAGTCTGATAGTCAGATTGAGAGGTACAAGCGTCTATTTAGACTATCTTCATTTCTGCCAAGCCTGTTACAATTCCCAACATTCTGTTTTCACACCATAACCTTGAAGTGAAGTATGCCAGTGTCATAATAAAAAGGATGAATGTGGGAACTGAGGTTAGAACACACTTCCAGTTAGTGCCAGGCAGCCATGCATGAGAACCATTTTTTCACAGCCTCCATTGCTTTTGGAAGGCCTGGCACAAACAACCGCATCTTGAGGTTTTGAGACGGTATCTCATCATGAAGTCTAGGCTGCCCTCAAACTTAAGATCCTCCTGCATCCATTTCCCAAGTGCTGGGATTACAGGCCAGCCCCACCACGGCCAGCATGACTTTATTTCAGTTCTGACAATGTTCCCCTTTGTCTCAGAACAATATCCTCTAAAGACATTGGTGATTTGCTCTCCACTGTCCCATGGTGATAGGAAATGATTGATCTTGATTGGTCTGATTTGGATCCCACATTATGGGTGGGTAAGAGAAAGTATCAAAGAATTCATGCCAGCAAACCACTGAGGCTTGGTTGTAAGCAGCTGGAATAAAGAAGTAGCTTTTAGGTCAGACACATTAGAGTTCCATTAAACTTGTCCTGTGGGTAATGTTCTAACATCTCAAAAATGGTGTTCAGGCTTCTTTGTTGGAGGCTATGCTTCTGTGAACGGTGCTACTTAGTATAGAGTATTTATATCTCATATATATATATATATATATATATATACATATATATATATTAGCACATACATATAATAGTCAAATACCTATTTTGTCAGAGGAAATGGATACATACCTAGGTTTTGAATAGTAAGATTATATGGATGGCAAAGTTTTTAGTTGCCTTTAGTCTGTTAAGTCACTAAGAGATCAACATTATACCATACATGTAATGAAGCATTTCTGAAGGTCCATCATTATCCATTTTAAGTAGGTGCTCTTGGTTTCAGGAGTTAGTAGCAAGGGGAACTAAAGAAAAATGTTGGCAAGGTCCCACAGAGCACAAGCAGATTCTATCATTTATATCAGTTCTTTCTTTGAAAGTGCAAAGTTTGCTGCTGTGTGAGTGGGAAGAATGTTCTTGTTAGTCCTCCCCAATTCACCATCAACATGAGTTATCTCTTTCTCTTTTCCAAGGTACCATCATGGGGTTTTTCTTGTATTTTCTACACCGAGTGCAGTTATCTCAGACTCTGCATGGTCTAAGGCCAGGCCTGCTCTGCCCCATTCTCAGGGTGGCTCTGGCTGTAGCCATGGACTCCTTCATGGAGCTGTTAGTGTCTCCTTCATGGAGCACCCCAGGCTGCTGAGAATACACTATGCTGGGCAACAACACCTCTTGGCTACTTTGCTCATGTATTAACCTAATGTACTTTCAACTCTGTCACTTTTGCATAATATGACATTTAGATACATGGCTATAAATGTTTTTAGTCACAGATACACAGAGCATCAAATGTACTAAAGTCATTTTAAAACAGTTGTTTACAAAGCAGTCATGTAGAAGAAGTAGTCAACACAGACTGACCCTTAACTGACTCCTGACTTTGTTAAGACAGTTCCCTAAATAGCCAAAATCGTGAAACACAAACAGTCGAAAATATAAAACAGTTTTTTTGACAAAACATAAATCTTGTCTTAAATTTATCATAAAATGTTCAGAGCAAAATAATCTCTTTAAGAACATCCTGTGGCTTTAGACACGGGAATTAGCTTCTAGTTTTCATTGGTATCTTTATATTAGGACATTAACAATTGTAAAATGGGTGCATTTTATTTTATTAGTTCTCAGACTGTGGATTTTTATAGTTGGTATGAGTTATTAAAAATACTATTTTTTAGCATTGTTCTAAATGTGTGTTAAAGACAAACTAAACTTTCTAAATAAACACAGAAATATTCAACTGTATGAATTACACTAAGCTTTAAATTATCAGAAGATGATAGATAGCCACACATATCACACTGTGGGGTGCTCCCTCTCTCCCTCCCATCCTCTTCTCCCTCCTTCTCCATCCCTCCCTCCCTCCCTCCCAGCCACCCTCCTTCCCTCCCTCCCTTCCTCCCTCCCTCCCTTCCTCCCTCCCTCCCTCCCTACTGCCTGCCTGCCTCATAGCTACTATAAAAGAAAACGGAAGGAACTCTAGAGTCTTCAGAGTCTCTGCGACCCTTAAGCAACCAGGGACACATCTCACATGAGGACTCACCTTGACTAAACTTTTGCTTCTTCCTCTTCTACTAAGAGCTTAAATGCAGCTCTAGTAATGTGCTTTAGTACCTTAACGAGCACAGTCACAACAGAAGGAAGAAGCCATCATAGTTTTAAATATATAGTCTATTGTAATACCAAGCTTTTCAAAGAATGTCTCAATACTCCAAGGAACTATAACTATTCAAACAAAAAGGAAATTTTAAAGAAATGTCAGGTGAAGAGGGAGAAAGGAGCTCACTGTATTACAGGGGAGGAATGGGGTTTCTTTACCGAAAATGCAGAAAAGAAAAGGAAGCTTACAAATGGATTTGACATGAAAGTGTCATATGCTACTGGTAATGGTAAATTACGTGTGTGTGTGTGTTATCCAAAGTGAACAATTTCTGGTGGCATTTTATCAGGTTTTATCTGTCTTTATACACTGGTAACACAAATAATGAGTTGAATGATATGATGAAAAGAGAGACTCTTATTCTCACATCATCTTTTGTGAATGATACTGGTTTTTTTTATCTTGATTATTTTACAGTGTACATTTTCACCAAATTAGATTAGATTAGAGCCAACATTAGAACATACAGAGGCTCCTGGGGTTCAGGCACCTCCTTCATAATCACTTTCACTCCCCATCTCCCATTTTTGTTGGCAATACACAGGAAGAGGGAGGTGTTACACCCCAAGTTGCATCTCAGTCCTGGGTGGAGACATGGCAATCCAATCTGTCCCAAAGACTGTAACATCACACATTACTGGCCCCTCCATCAATGCTGTTGTTTACAGATCTTTATTGTTTAGCTTGCCTGCTTTTCTGACTCCCGATTCATAGGGAAGAAAGTCCGGGAGCCTAGCCTTTCCTTTTCCTCCTCAGATACTGACCACAGTTCTAAGTGTGTCTACCCTGATACTGGGTATTTTTACCATCTTGCTGGAGACTGCTTTCTGTGTAGCTTCATACAGACTTCCATCCTGGAGCCTGCCTGTTTTCTTGGTTCTTAATTCAAAAGGCATGCGCTTTCCTTTGAATTAATCCCCAATTTCCCATTCACAAGACTATATCCTATATCATACTTAAATGCTGAAAACCTGATTTTATATTATTTACAACAAAACATATCTCATCTGTCAGCTATTATCCCAACACAATTGCCTCATTGTCTTATTGACAAACTGTGTGTACTTTAAACAGACCAAGGCCTAGAAGTCATATTAAAATATTTCTACATGCAGGTCAATCCTAAAAATATTGTTTGTCCATGAAAAAATGCAATTTAGAGATTTTTTGACTATTTAATAAATGTGTATCTTTTCTTTTAAGATTTATTTTTATATTATGTGTATGAGTGATTTGCCCACATGCATTTAAGTGTACTGCACGTATGCCTGATGCCAGTGAAGGCCAAAAGAGGGCCTTGGAGTCCCTGGAACTGGAGTTAAACACAGTTGTAAGCAACTGTGTCAGCACTGGGACCTGAATCTGGGGTCTCTGCAGAGCAGCAAACACTCATAGTTGCTAAGACATAAGACATAGCTCCAGCCCTAGTGTTAGCTTTGAAATGGAAGACATGAAGCTATCAGATCTTCAAAGATACTGTTCGTGGATTATTTCTCTATAATTTTCATTAAAAGTAACAAAGATCTGACAAATATCTAAATCTATTATTGTATACATCATAGCCAGTCTTATGTGTATCATAAAACAGTAACAATTATCTAATCGTTATTTAATGTGTATAACTAGGAGTATTTTATCAACTAAACTACTTTAGTGTTAAATATTTTAAATTTTAGCTAGTTTTGTAAATTCTAACTTTTTTTCTGTTTTCAAAATTAACATTTGAAAGCATCAGCTTCAAGAGTTCTACCCCAAAAGAGACTCAGAATTAACCTTTGCACTAGTAACATCCAAAGGCCTGTAACCCACCTTGCTAAAGTACAGTATTTCTTTTTTGGTTTCAAATTTTTATAATTTTCTGTATTTTAGGGAAATGGAGACAGAAGATGCAAAAGCAATGGCTGTACATAGTATAAAATCATCCCAAAGCGCTCATGTTCATTCATACATACGTTTTTAAAAGGCCATGCCAATCATAATTTTCAGTACACAATGTTAGTTAATAGCCTCAGGTCAAGAGGGATTGAGCCAGGCTGTACCAGACAATAGGCCCTAGCCATAACGAATGGCTTAGCCCCAGCTTGATGGGTCCGTTCCACCTGCAGAAACAATGACTGGGTATCAAAAACAACCTACCCTGCTTCTAGTCAAATCACAAAAAATAGCTGGTACTTCCTGGTAGCTAGCTACACGTGTATGTGAGTATGTATGTATACCTGTCCCGACCCTCTGAGCATGCTCAGTCTTCATCCCATGTGAAGGTTGAGGCCCCTCTCTGTTTCAGTAAGGCAGTCAGTCTCAGCCTGCCCGTCTCTCTGCCTAATTTTTCCATTTAGGGTCCCCTCTGGGCAGAGAGCCTTCCTTCCCCCTTCCTTGGGGTCATTCGTGTGGGAGCATGGACACCCTCTAAGCTCACTATATAGGTGAATCAGCCACCAGTCCGACCTAAGACCTCTGGTCTTTTGTGGTCTCTGCTTTCATGAGTAGTGTAAGTCTTGTGGTCGGAACCTCTGCGTAAACTCAGCTTGACCCCAATCCTCTTCACTCTCTTCCAAGTCCTCTCCATCCATCTTCCTCTGAGTCCTCCCCATTCATCTTCCTCTGACCCTTCCTCTGCCCTCTTCCTCCCAGACCCTCTGAACTCCAGGCTGAGAGGCCTCCCACCTTTTGGGGGGGGGGGGCGCTACCATCCACACTCAAATTCTGCAGGACAAGGTAACCATCCATCCAGTTCTGACTCAGAGGAACCCTAAACAGACTCCAGAAACACTGGGAGCCTCTCACTCCTTGGGACCACAAAGTCTTGGAGGTTATGGGAACCTTTCACAGTTTGACTGACTTCATGACCTCCCAGGTCTTTAGGATCTCCCAAGTGCTAGAATGTTCCCTCCTAACACTCATTTTCTTCTTTCCCTAAACCTAGGGTATGCCTCAGGTGGGTTTTGGCTGAAGTTTCCATTCCTTTGGGGCCTATTGTTTAAATACCCTGATAGTCAGATTGTGAGACACAAGTGTTTATTTAGGATATCTTCGTTTCTGCTGGGCTGCTATAGTCTAAGTGACATACAGAGGGAAAAGAAGCACACACACAAAAGGGAACAAATCACAAAAGAAATACACAATAAACTGCATAGTTCCTGAAATTCAGCCCAGTCATTTATTTAAATTGTTCTACATTATTTTGCCTTTAGAAAGGCTTTTATTTACAATTAAATATATAATTATTTTTAATTAAATTTATAAGTAAATTTAATTGCCATAGAGATAAGGCATGTTTGTGCAATGTGACTTCAATCAATTTTCAATTCTCTATAAAGCTTTAAGAAAAAAAGGCAAGGGAGGGGGGCTTTGGAGTTTGATATATAGATCTTGGCTTTCATAGGCTGTCTCTTTCGTGAACCGGTAGGATAAGAAATATGCTTCTTTGAATAATTTTCAAGTTATTAAAATAATGCGTGAGGGTTTTTTCTTCTGAAAATAGAATAGTTTCTAATGAAATACGTACATGGACAGAGCCATTAAGCTATACTTTGTCTTCTCTGTCTAAGATTGTGATAAAACGTTCCCTGCTGCTAAAAAAATATGTGTTGTGAACTGAACAGCTAAGCTCTTTCCATCAATGAATTAAAGATTCTCCTGTTAAAATGTAAATGCAATAGCTTGGAGTGCTTTAAAATGTGAACAAAGACTGTGGGACTTCATTAACTTGTCATTTCTGTGGCTTCCCACAGGAGCATTAAAAGGTGGGAACTAAACTC
>CABHPQ010060110.1:0-14425 GCA_902168405.1 Peromyscus aztecus
GTGGCTTCTAGACTCATTCTCTGACTCTTCCAATTCATCTCAGTCTTAATGGCTAGTTCCTTCCTCTCTTCCTCAATATGAGCAAAGTGTCCCAGGGTTCCTCCTTTGGACCTCCCTTCTCTCCCTCAACTCACTGTCTCATCCAGGGCCAAACACTTAAGTTGACCAATGCCTGACAAAAAATATATATCTATATCACACATTTCTCCTAAAACTCACATGTCCAACTACAAATCTGACATCTCCACTCAGTGGTACAACAGATATCAGAAAAGAAACATCTCTATAATTGAATCCTTCATTTACACCCCCCCACACATACACACCTGCTACTCCCACAGCCTTCCCTTCTATTACAGATTCCAGGGAGGAATGCCACAATATTTCCCACTCTGTGTGCTCTTCTAACTGTATGAACTTGACACGTCTCTCGTCAAGTGATAGTATGGCTGTCTTCTCTCACTTGAACCTGGATGGAATTCTATGACTAATTCGTTCAACAAAAGATTATTATGGAAATGGTGTTATGCAATGTATAACATTAGATCATGATGCTGCACCTCAAGTCTCTTTTGAGTCACTCTGGGAATCTATTATCTGTAGTGCTGTGTGAGATCCCAAATTTGCCTATCCAGAATGATCTCCTGGAAAACCCCTGTGGAAGAGTGACAGCCAAGGAGCCATATAAAACTCAGCTGCTCATCTTGTGGATGAATTCTAGAGCACTAGGTTATTCCAGTCTCTCAGCACTGAGTCAAGCCCAGGCTTCAAGCCTTCCCAACTGAAGCTATGAAAACTATGCCACAGAGACAAGTCATCCCTTCTGCATCAGATTTAAATTTCTATCTTGGAAAATTCTGTGAATATAAAAAATAATATGTATGTTTCACACCATAAAAGGTTGTGCCTGTAATAATGACCGTAACAGAGTTACCTGTCACTCGGGATGAAACTGCTTGGAGCCATCACCAATGGCTTCCTTTCTCTCATAACCACATTATCCCATCAGCAAGCCCTATACAGTCCAGCTTTCCTTTTGAAATGGGTTTGGGGCTTTACAGCTTTGCACCATCCTCTCTCTTGTCTGTGTCATGAAGACACATCTTTGCTTTCCTGCTTCCACCTTCTTTCCAGTGGAGGCTATCTCAAAGCAAGAGCAAGGAATGTTCTCTACAAGCAGAAGTCAGAACATGCCACCTCAGGCCTCAAGCCTCCAGGGGTTTTCATTGTGAGCTTAAAAGCTGAAACCATTAATGTTCTACAGCATCCTCATAGGCTGGCCCTGCACCACTGTGTCCCACCTCCTCACCTTCCTTACACATGCCAGACATATTGCTCTTGCTTCCCCTTAAAAACCCCCATGTGCTAAGGCCTCTCTGCTGTTGTACTTGCCGTTCCTACAGCCTTGGAATATATTTCCCTCGCACAGCCCTGGAAACTTTTTCTAGAAGCTTCTTTGACAGCTCCTTTGTCAGGCCTTCTGTGAATAGTTTCCTTGAAACAGCACACTGGATACTCATTATTCTCTGTTCTTGTCCTGGCTCAACAAGACAGACACTGCTTTGCTTTTTGAGTCCTTCCTGTACATGAAAGTTTCCTGAGAACAGAAACTTTGTCTTGTTGAAAGCTCAAGTCCCTGGTGCATAACAGAGACTCAGTAAACATTTGTTGTTAAAGATTACTCCAAGCAGAAGGAAGAGCAAGTTCAAAGGCCATGAAATATGGATTACCCTCACTTGCTTGAGAAGCAATGTAGCTAAAATAGAGTGGGGATGGGGCGGGGAGGGGGGGGGGAGCAGGCAGGACCCAAGGTCACAGAGGTAGCGAAGGCAGGGCCAGTGAGTTGTTAAGGGATATGACAAATCCCAATAAGAGAAAGTTGAAGAACGCTGATGTGATTCAAATGTGATCAAATTGACATTTTAAAAGATCTTTCTCCATCTACAGAGAGCAGTTTGAATGGAACACAAGAGAAGAAATGGTAGGGAGATCAGTGAAGTGCTTGTAATTTGCAGTAATTCACGTTTAAGCAGTATACTGACAGGAATGTCCAAGGGGGTCAGATGTGGCATGCCTTTTGAAGGGACAGTTGCACAGACGTATAGTTCCAATAAAAGATAACGCGAGCAATCTAGAATGGCTTCTAAATGTTTGGTCTTGGCAAATGGTTAAATAATTTTCACAGCATGGCAGTATTATTTTTAGTAGTTGCTTTACTTTAATTAAGGGTTCTATTTTCATACAGTACATTCAGAGCTGACAAGCAAGTCCTAAAGCATTGTTCAACTGTACGATTGTTTACTTGAAGTGAAGCAAAACAGACAAACAAA
Organism: Peromyscus aztecus; assembly: GCA_902168405.1. Taxonomy (NCBI): domain Eukaryota; kingdom Metazoa; phylum Chordata; class Mammalia; order Rodentia; family Cricetidae; genus Peromyscus; species Peromyscus aztecus. The sequence continues at coordinate 2,331 of CABHPQ010060110.1, forward strand.
CAACAACAACAAACCCAATGAAGAAATGCTAAATGCTTTAGTGTTGATTATGCCCAGGAAATGGGCATGACACCTGAACTTGAATAAGAATATACAGAGATGAACTGCAGCAGTCCACCTGGGAGCCCCCAGGACTCCTGATGCTGAACAGGTAGGCAGCCTACCTGGGCACCCTGGAGGTGGGCAGACACGATATCTGGCAGATGTGCCAACAAGAAAAAGAGACAGCCACAGCGTTCTGCTCAGGGAGCTACAGCTCATCACAACACTTACATATTATTAGTGGGGGAAAAAAATCAAAACACTGAAACCCCCAGTGAAAGGCAAAATGCTACAAGTCACGTAAAGAATTAAGTAGTTACACGCCTTTTTCCCAACTTGCACATAACAGAAAACAAACCTGTAAGACAGCTGCTGACCTGGACCAAAAAGGAATAGAAAGTAATGGAACTTCCTAAGTACAGCTCTGTAGGGAGCAGACATTAAGACTGGCTCCACAGGCTTGGTGCTATCCAAGCAGAAAAAGCAACCATACCTGCATATCTTCCTTTTTTTTTTATATATAAGCTAATAACCCTTCAAAAATATTCCCCATTCACTTTCCCTAAAATATTTTCCCAGTGACTTCACCACTGGGGTTGAGGGTGGGCTATTATCATATTGTCTTTAATGATAATTATCCTGGTATACATATTTTACCATATTGATGCCCCAGACTTTATCCTACCAGCTTCTGAGGTTTGCAGAGTCCAGAAAGTAAAATTACATTCTTCTGGTCTGATACCAACTGAGGTATGGAGAAAACTGAAGATCAAAATGTCAGGCTGATTACTAATAAAATTGACTGGAGAATTGGGCTTATAAGTATGAACACAACGAGCCGTCTGATGGCATCTGGCAGCCCTGAGCCAGGTAGCTACCAGCCACTGTCTCAGAGGAGACATTAGCCTGAAAGCTCACTGAGCAGACAAACAGCTTGTATTCTAAACATAAGCCACAAAGTTGACTAGGGAACACTCCTTTCTTTCTCCAAACTCAACTATCAGAGAAGTGGAGCCTCCTGAGCTGAAGGAGCAAAGGAGGAGACGGGGAGATACAGATGTTTTCCCTGCATGTGCTGCCCTTTTGGAGAGGGGATGAGAAATAGCCTCGTTCTGTGAAAAGCTAGGAATGGCTGCTTCTCCATTTGCCCTTCAAAGTTGGAAACAGGAACTGAATTTCACCAATCACACAACTGGATTTCCACCAACCATTTCTATATAGTACCATTTTCTCATTATTTCTCATACTCATAATTGAGACTGCTTGTGGCCACTGGGCACAGTGAGAGGCAGACAGTTCTGCAGTCTTCCTTCCCCTCTATTTCTAGCCTGTGGAATACAGCAAATATCCTTCCTCCTCAGAACTTCATTTTCAGACCTCTAAAAGGATTGTCCTTACTTGCTAAGATTTTGTCACAAATAATAGGATGAATAGTAAAGAGCTGATATTTAATGCCAAATTAATACCATTTCTTCCCTTCTCGAACTCAAAACTCATTGATAGATTAAAATATATGTGTTGAACACAGATCTATAATTGTATTCTAGTCCCTTCCAATTGCTTGATTTCTTGACAGTCATTGGTATGTTACATTATTCTTTTGTAGTTTTTATGATACTTGGAATTTTTAACAGTTTCAGGTTTATAGCAAACTTGAACAGGAGGTATGAGGAAGCCAGTATTCCCCCATGTCTGCACACTAGAGCTCCGCCCACCGTCAGCAGCTCACACAGGGCCGGCCACCTTACAACGGACAAATTTACAATGACATTTCCCAGTGTCCACGTCTGACATGGGTTGATTCTTGCTGTTGCACAGGGTAAAGGACATGCGATGACATTTTATTATTTGTATGTTAATAAATGAAGTTTGGCTGGAGATCAGAGGTCATAGCCATAAACAGAAGTCAGGCAGTGGTAGCACACACCCTTAATCCCATCACATGGCAGGCAGAGTCTCTGTGTGGTCAAGGACACAGCCAAGGGTGGTGACACACGCCTTTAATCCCAGTACCAACCATAGAGACCTGGAGGTCTGTATAGACAGACAGTGATGAAGAAGTAATGTGGCTGGGCTTAGAGCCAATGAGAAGGCAGAACAGGAAGGCAATAAAGGCACAGGATAGACAGGAAGAAGCTCTCTCGGGAAGCTATGGCGAGGTGGTAAGCTACGGTTAGTTGGCGGCTATTGCTCTGATCTCTATGGCTTGCACCTCTGTATTTGGCTCTGTGTTTCTTATTTAACAAGACTGTTTAGAAATTTGTCCATAAGGACATAATGACTTATTAAAAACTAATATACTACCACACATAATAGCTCTGTTGCCTTAAAAGAGAAAAAAAAAGTTCTCTATACATCATCAACTTACCTCTTCTCTCTTAATTCCTGGAAACCACACAACAGAATATTATTCAGCCTCAGGAGAAAATGTCCCGCCATTTGCAATAACATAGATGACTCTGGAGGACTTTAAGGCAAGCAAAATAAGCCAGACACACAGTCTGACAAGTGTGAAATTTAAGAAAGATGAATATATAGAGGCAGAGAGATGAGAGACAGGGAGCTACCAGGCTGGGCAGGTGAAATGGAGAAATGCTGCTCAGAGGGTACTAACTTGTAGTTAGTAAGTACAGAGACCTAATGTGCCTATGATGGCCATGGTTATATCTAAGTAAGAGACTTGGAATTTGCTTTTAAAAATTATTACAGGGACTCCCACGACAGTTAAAAATCCACTGAGCAGTTATATGAATGAACTTACTAGTGGCAATCCTATCACTATGAATATATTAATCAAAATATCATGTAGCTTATATAAATAAATATAAGAAAAGATGCTTCACATAAAATGTCATCAAAGAATTGCAAATTGACACTCAGGAGAGCAGGCCCTGCACCTCATGTGGGCAGCACAGTAGAGTCAACTCCACTGTCAGAGGTGTGGGTGAGCAGGCCCTGAGTTGTGAGCATGGGAGAACTGTCTCTATTACCCATCTGTCATGTGGCAGCATGGGTGGGGGAAAGGATACCCCCCATCTCTGCCTCTCAATGCCTTAGGCACGTGGGAGAATTGGCCCTGAGGACATAAGGGCAGGAGAGCAGGCCTTGCCTGCCACCAGCTGCAAAATTTGCAAAGCAGGGCCTGCACTTGCCTGGGCAGCACAGTAGAGCCAATCCTGTTGGTGGAGGTGTGGATGAACCCGCCCTCACGTTGTGAGCATGGGAGAACTGTCCCCATTACTCATCTGTCATGTGGTAGCATGGGCAAGGGAAAGATGCCCTTCTCCACCTCACCTCCATCACTGCCTGAGACAGGTTAGAGAGCTGGCCCTGATGTCGTAAGAGCAGGAGAGCTCTTAATATAAATAAATAAATAAATAAATAAATAAATAAATAAATAAATAAGCAAATAAATAAATAAAGCAGGAGAGCTAGCCCTGATATCATAAGAGCAGGAGAGCTCTTGATAAAAAAACAAAAACAAAAACAAAAAACCAACACCAACAACAAAAAAACCAAAGAACAAGAGCAGGAGAGCTAGCCCTGCCCCTCATCTGCTACTGCACTGGGGAAAGTGGCCCCTATTCCATGCCTGGGCAACAGAGTAGAGCTGTCCCTGAAGATTTAGATGGGACATCAGACCCTGAGGACATAAAAGCAGGAGAACTGGCCCCACCCCTTGCTCATCACTGCAAAGGGTGAACTTGCCAAGGCAATGCAGGGGAGCTCACCCTGGTGGTGAAGACAATGGAAAGCTGGTGGGCTGCCTAACCCTGAAACTACCCAGGCCCAGAACCAGGGTTATGGCTTGGCCCACCCCAATATCTACCCCATCTGTCATCTGCTGGAGCACATGAAGGGACCTGTCCTGCAGACCCAAAGCTGTATGATTTCCACAACACAGGGCAACAGCAGGATAATCAAGAAGAGTTCCAGTGAGGACCCAGTATAGATAGTGTAGGAGATACCAGAGGCCTTGAACTAGATCAACGATTCTCTGCTGTGAACATTTGCAAGTGAGGATCTATGGATAAAAGAGTTTATTGCATGACTCACTATATCACACTATACCTTCCATGATGAGATTCCCCCCTTTTTTCTTTTCTTTTTCCTTTTTTCTCTTAAATTTTATCCAGGTGGTGGGGCGCTGCAAGGGCAGAGGGCAGATACGAAGGGATAGGGAAATGAATGGGATCAAAATGCATGACGTGAAAGACACAAAGAATAAACAAAAAAATTAAAAGAACTGCAAAGTGAAACACCTGTAAGATACTACTGAACATCTGTTATGAGATCAAACCAAACAAAACAGTGACATTACAAATGCCAGGAAGGGTGTGCAGCAAAGTGAGGCCACACTCACTGCTGGTGAGGATAGAGTGGTGACAGCTTCTTAGGGACAGTCTTGAGGGAGCTCACAAAAGTGAACATGGACACTCTTCCCACGTTACTTAGAAACTGTTCTCCTTAGTTAATACTAAAATGAATCCAAAGCTCACAGACACACAAAACCTGCACAGTAATATTTATGGCAGCTTTATCATAACTGACTCAGGAAGCACCCAAGACGCCCTATGTAGGTAGGATTAATAAACTGGTAATGTTATACAACGGAATATTAGCAGGAAAAGAAAAAAAAGAAATGGGTTATTAGGCAATGAAAAGACACATAATAATGTTATGTGGGAATTACTAAATGAAAGACACCAATGTTACGAGGCCACAGGCAGTATTATTCTAATTATCTAACACAAGGAAAGGAAAACTATGCAAAGAGTATAAACAGCACATGGCCTGACTTTTGGTGCTGGTGAAAGATTCCTTTTAAAAAATATGTATATCTCCAATCATTTTCTCTAATGTTTCAATTCTATCATCAGATATTTCTGTTTCAATTAAGATGAGAAGCTGTAAATAAACCAACAAAACAAAATGCCATCAGTAAACAGCTATCAGCAGCCCTGACTGTGCGACTGCAGTACATATATACCAGTTATTGCCATGATCTACAGAAAGTCCTTTCCAGGTATAGTCAACGGTGACTGAAGAAAGCACAAGAATGTTTTGTTTACTAGGGAGTTACAAGTCACTTCATTATAGTTCCACCTCATAGCAAAACACACATGTGGACAAGATAAACTTTAAATGACTTGTTCACGTTTGCATATTGACTTAGTTCAAAGGTCTAATGTACAGCATGATGACTATGGTTCCGTCTGGATGTGCTTGGAGTTTGCTTAGGGAATACATTTCCGGTGCTAGTGGTACAGTCAAAAGCTCACAGTGAAGAGATGCTACCGTAATGAACTGGTTAATTCTGTAGCTATGAACACTGGAAGCAGCCCTGGCTCAAAGCTCTCCCTCTCTCGGGTTTAGATACATGGAGGGAAACCCAGGTAGCTCCTGGGATGCCCCAGATATCCTGAACCCACAGCAATTAGATAACAGGAACATTCCAAATGGAAAAGGAGGAAAAGAATGAATGGAGAAAGTAACTGCAACACTCTGAAAAACAATGCTGCTAACTTTCTAATGGGCTTCTGATGGAATATGCTTTGTGGTTGTCTTTTGTTCTTGAGTTTGCTATTTATACCCCAGCTCTCTTCCGACCCCCATTCCAAGGATCACAGAAGCAAACATATTCAGTACCTGGATGTTGATTCAGCATGTAGCACATTTTACACTTAGTTACTGATTAAAAACCTAAATAAAGCAAGCATACCATTAAGAATTGGCAACCCATCATGGTTTAAATATGAGGCGTGGAACAAGTTGGCCAGAAACAGGCAAGGGACTCTCTTGCCTATATCAGTAATGACGAACATTGTCATAAAATTCAAATGACATTCTCTCTCGAGGGCACGACAGTGTGCTGACAGCGCTTTTCACTTAACAGCCCTGACAACCAACTCAAGCATAAGCATAGCAGCCATACAGAAACATCTGCTGAACCAGAAATTTGGAGGCACGTGAAATCCATGACCCAAAGACAAGATGGCACTTGATGTGAGGCACTCCGGGAATTCAAGTCCACAGCGTGCTCTTTTCACACTGGCGTGGGTGCCCTGAACAGTGAATCTGGGAATTACGACTTTGTTCATGTATCTGGGGATTGAAAAGGAATCGATCTTAGCCCCGTAAGGAAGAGAGCAGCACGGGCAGCTGACTCTTAGGAGACAGCAACAGGGGGCAGACCTGGAACTCACCTGTGTCTCCCCGGCATGCCCAAAGGCAGAGAGATGAAGTCCTGCGCTCAAGGAAGAGGCAGGAACAGGGCCTGCTCCCTGACTCCTGTTCTGGCGCTCTTTCCAGTTACCGGTTCAAACTGGTAAAACACACTTCACCCACTTCTTTATCTCATCATTTTGAAAACCTTCGCTTCTGCTTTTCAGAAGTGATTTCTAGCCAGCAATTTTATTTTTAATTTTTATTTATTCTTCTCTTATATAGTACACCCCGAACTGAAGCTTCCCCTGCTCTACTCCTCCCAGTCCCCCACCCAACCACCTTTCCTCTTGTTTTATACTCAATAAAGTGGCTGCCCCTTAAGCAACTGCCGTCCCAACCAGCAGTTGCAACTCCACAGCTACCAGCAGCAGTTCCACGGCACAGGCCACAGCCAGGTGGGAATTCTGTTCCTTCAGGCACAGGTCTATCACAGCCCCTAAAGGAAGCTTTATCTAAATCTCTATCCTTCTTTAGAACTCCGGATTCAAAGGTTAAGGTGAAATCCTGCTACCACAGAGAGGCTGAATAGCAAGTAGCTGACATTCTCTCCTTCCTCACTCTCCCAAAAAAAAAGGGGGCGTCCTTCTGCTCAACCCCCACTAAAGAACCCCCACTACACTTAATTCCTTCATACCACTTCCTGTCAGCTAGTTGCTGATGCAGCCTCCTGACCCCAGGTTAATACTATTAAATCAAACAAATGTAACACATCTTTGCATCGTTAACAAAGGCAGCAGAAACCAATGTAACCCACCTTTACACACTGAAAATAACATTCCATAACACCCTGTCTCCCAGATCCATGCTTCTTACACCCACAAAAGAGCAGGCTTGTCAGAGACACCAACCAAACACAACAAGCACAAACCCTCACATCATGTCTGGGTAAGGTAACCTAGTAGGTGGAAAAGAGCAAGCAAAAGAATCAGTGTTATTTATTAAGTGGCGCCATGTTATTCATTAAGAGGCAAGAAAAGCCACGAGGTACAACAAACCCCACTCTAAGAGTTTATTAAGGGGAGGAAATAGAAAGAGGTACTTAGGTCTAGGGAAAGATTGTACAGACAGAAGGGCATCAGGATAAGTGGGACCTGCTTTCATAGATTCCTCCCCATGCATGCCCATATGGGCTTACGTAGCTACACCACAAATGTGCATAGATTACGTGATCATGCAGCACATGGATTACAGAGGACATAAGGCCCTGGGATGACTAAGCATTTTGCCTGTCTACTGGACAGCACATGTGCCATCATGTAGCTGGGGGAGTGGCTAGGAATTCTAACAGTCAGAGACTCCTTTCCCACTGTCAGGAGTGCCCCCAAACCGCCTAGCCAACAACCACAACATATATGCAGAGGACCTAGCGCAGACCCGTGCAAGTCTGTATAAGTCCTCAGGAGCCCAGCTTAGTTGGTTCCTAGAACCATGCTCTCCGTGTCTTTGACCCTCTGGCTTGCTCAGTTCCTCTTCCCCCTCTTCTGCTGAGCTCTCTGAGCTCTGAGGAGAGGGACCCAGTGGAGACTTCTAGCTTGGGTTCTCTCTAAGCCTAATGTTTGTCTGTGGGTCTCTACATCCACTTCTATGACCTCTAGCCAAAATTTTTCATGAAAACTATTGGACTAAGTTCTTATCCTATTTTGATTTCCCCCTAGTACTAAAAATATACATTATATTATATCAGAGACTATATTAAACAGGAAGAGGAGGCAGTTTAAGCTTAGGTGACAAAGCATATGAGCAGATGCTGCATGCCAACAGGAACTATGTTTCTATAACTCACAGCTCTAGTTATCTCAGAAGCTGATATTACAAGATTGGACATGAAAAGACAGGCTTCCCATTTTCAAAATGTAGTTAATTAATCAAGACTATGTACAGAGTGTTACCAGAAAACATCACACTTGCAGAGCAGACATCCTGTGCTGAAATACTGTAACCCACATTAGTCAGCTTCTTGTGGCACTATAGAAGCATTATAAGTGTCAGAATTGCAGCAGGAAAAGGGAAAGGCCACGAAAAGGACTCGGCTCTTCCTCCTCTCCGAAGCAGCACACGCTAGCTTCATTTCCTTGCTCACTGTGAACAAACAATTCTTGTGCAAGTACTAAAGTGCAGGGCTCTGGAGAGGCTTGCTTCTCAACCTAAAGGGTAAGAGCAAGGTCAGCTTGCATGGCCCTTGCACTCAAGGAATACCATTTCTGTCTCAGCACATATCAAATGTCTGCAGTGGCTCTTAAATTATCATGACCATGTTACTACCTTATTTCAACAAACTGAAAAAAAAAAAAAGAAAGAAAAAAGAAAAAACTGAGAAAAAAAATCCTGAATAAAACGTTCTACCAAATTTGAAATCTCACTAAAGCCACATGGTAGGCTTTAATGTTAAATGCCGGAGACAGCTTGGGGGGAAAATGATATTGGTTTTTGAGAAACTGCCTTTTTCCAATGATAAAACATTAATGAAAAAATAATTTTTAGGGTGAATGAAAGTATGCTATTAATATGATCTTTCCCTTCTTCTGGCTGTAATTAACCAATTCAAGCAGATAAAATTCATCTTCTTTTACAAATTCAAATAAATGAAACCTGAAAAATAGTTAAGAGATTAAGTAATAAGCTAGACAAAACATCTCTGTGGAGCTGCAAGCTCACACTCATAGCTCCTTCATTTGGGTGATATTTATTGGTTCTCTACTATGGAAAACATTCTGTTTATCAAGATGTTGTCAAATAATCCATGATCTAGTAGGAGCTGAAGTCTAGTGACCGAAGTAAAACACATGGATGATTTCTGTCATGACTGTCTAAGTGTCGGGTCAGCATGAATAAAAATGTCAGGTCAGCACGAAGTGCCTTTTGAAGTGACTCACTACATTTACCTATGAAAAATTAAAGAATGAGGAGAAGAAGTTAAAGAAAAAACACCATGGCTTAGGACAACGGAGGGCAAATTAGAATGACAATAGTTATTAACAGGAAAGCAAGCTCAGTGAAAGAAAAGGTGTGTGCTTTGCAGTTTAGTCAAAGACATAGGACACCTTTGCAAGTTCCAACATTTGATGAGAACAGAGTTGTTGGGGCCACTTGAGGTTTAGGCAACATGGAACTGATGTAGACATCCTGTGTGAGTCAGCTAAAAACATAGCTGACAATGGACACCCAGGGGCTGATGAATAAGCTAAAGGTGGCTGACACTAGGTCTTCGTGAGTCAGACGTAATCAGTGATTCAACATGTTATATAATCATTTGTGGCAAGATGTCACTTTCGTGTAATTCTTTGTGGACATGTCCGTCGGGTCAGAGGTCAGTGCCTCCACCTGTGCCCATGCCAGCCTGCCTGTGTATGCACCTGTGTGTGCCTGGGTGCCTGCTAGGGTCTGCCTGAACAGTGGCTTGTGTGCTGTTAAATAAAGCATGTCACGTCTGCCCTGGACTCCTTGCACTCTCTTCAAACTTCCAGTCTCTCAAGACCTTTCTCCTTTTCTGGACTAGAGGTCAGAATTTATAGAGTTTATGCCAAATTCATATCAGTCAAAATAATGTAGAATTTATAATTGCAACCATACCAGGACAAAATGGTGAGGGGAGATAGATGGACAATTAAAAACTTTGGTGCTGTAATTAACTAGGTCAGATAGGTAAGATTCATCTTATTTTTGAAATATGCAAATAAATGATACCTGAATAAAAATGAAAACAAGAGGCAGTTAGTTGATAGCCTGTTTCTCTGAACACTTTCTGTAGCTGCCAAGAGAAAGAACAAAAAAAGAATCAAACAGGAAGAAGCTCCAGTAATGCAGAGAATGTACTTCATTTGCATAGAGCTCTCCTGTAGCCTAGCCCAGAGGAGATCACACAACGTAATGAAAAGAATGTAGAAAAGGGAATGAATAAATGAACTTCCAGCATTCACATATTAGTAAATCACATACATTCTATTTTTAGAAAAAGAAGGATGACAATTTATAACTGAATAGAGCTAGGATTAATGCTATAAGAGACTCAAAATCATATAAAAAAGGAGGGAGACAAAGTTGTAGAAAAATAGAAATTTCAGCTGGACACCATACTTATTTCTTAGTGTGCCAGCAGTCAAGAAAAACAAATACTTATTTTATTTTTCAGAACAACTAAAAGGAAACACACTTTGGAAAAAAAAGATATTTTCATAGAACTTTATCAAAAGAAAACCTTTTCATGAACAAACCTCCATCTCAGGGGTTTGAATATATAAGGACCTCTGAGAAGATCAGCAGACAACGCATCAGTAATCTCCGGCAGATGATAAAAACAGGCTTTCTATGGGTCCCTGTTTCACTAACTTTTTATAAGAATGAAAAGAATAGTGAATAGACTAACTTAAACAAATCATTCCATTGGAAATTAAGTTTGTAGCTTTCTGAGGATTCACTGAATTATAAAAAGAAGATTGGGAGAAATGTAAGTGGTGAATACTGTTAATCTCAGACATCAGTTGTTTTCTTTGGATGTTATCAGCAGAAGTTGGATACTACTCAATTCAAGGTTGAAGTATCTGCCAAGAATGCTCAGAGTACAGACGCCTGTGTTGGTTAGTTGGCACTTAACTATACACACATTTTGAAGCTCATAATCAGGAAATAAGTTTGAATTTGAAGATGTTAAAAGGAGTTGTTGCTTGGCTTATTTTTTTGTTTTGATTTATTTTGTTTTAGTTTTTGAAGTAGGGTCTCACTGTATCAGGCTGGCTTCCAACATCTGATCTTCCTGTCTCCCTGCCTGGAAGAGGCTGAGATTATAGGTATGAGCCACTATGCTAGAATAGAATCTTTTTAGAAGAGATCACTCATATTAAAACCAACTGAACAGCATCTTCCATCACTTTGAGTGCTAACCAGTAGAGATATCATGTATAGTTGAATACAAACTAGATTTATCCATGTTCTATGGCATAAGTATGTGGTGTCTTCAGCAACAGGGTCTTACCATCAAATTTTGAAGAGTAACCAATAGTATTGGAAATAGCCTGTAATGTTTGGGGAGAGTCTGGGGACCTTACTGACAAACAACTCAAAAAGAAATAACCCATTCCTGGTAGTGGAGATTTTATTTTGTAGTGTATGATGTTTAGTTGGGCTATTTTTCACACACCCCCACCTCTCCCCACCTCTGTACAGTAAATCCACTTAAACTCTTTATATATATATATATATATATATATATATATTAGGAAGTTTCTACAGTATTGGGTTTCCATATAGCTTTTTCAAAAGTCTATTGGTGTTAGTTATTTTTCCTTATATTTCCTCTACCTTGCCCGACCAACCACCCACCCCATGTAAACTTTCCTGTTACAATTTCCCTACGGACACCTGGTTTTTGACAAAGAAACTACAAAGTACACACTGGAGAAAAGATGCCATCTTCAACAAATGGTGTGGGTAAAACTGGATGGCTACATATAGAAGAATGAAACTATCTATATATCACCCACCCTGCATAAAACTCACCTCCAAATGGATCCAAGGCCTCAGTGTAAGACCTGATACCCTAAAACTAATAGAAGAGAAAACAGGGAATTCATGCTTAAACTCATTGGCACAGGAAAGTACTCTCTGAATAGGAGGAGAAAAGAAATCATCAATACCACCCAGCTTTGAATCCTGACAGGCCAAGGCATGCTCACTAGTAAAATAGTAACACAAATGTTGTAGGAGCAACCAACCATGTTTTGATTGGATTTAAGTCTGGTTCCATGAAAGAGGATACTATCAATGAGTCAAGAAAGTAAGACTATATATTACACACACACACACACACACACACACACACACACACACAC
>CABHPQ010060126.1:0-15209 GCA_902168405.1 Peromyscus aztecus
CTTTGCTCTTGGCTTTTCTGCTTGGAGCTTTCTCAAGACGGCTTGCCACAGAGTTCTCTTTAGGTGAAAGGCCACCTTTCTGCCTTGCTGTTTTTCCCACCTTAGAAGTTCCTTCTGGGTCTTTTCATATCTGTTAAATAAATGCCTGCCAGGAGTTGATTCCTTACTCAGCATTCTTGTTTTGTATTTTTAATTTTTATTTTTTGAGAATTTCAAATGTGAGTACTGTATTTATATAATTTTCATCCCCCATCCTCTCCAATTCCTCCCATCCCCCCATTACTCCCCATAAAATTCACTTCTTTTAAAATCATTATTGTTATTGCACATACGCACACATGCATCCTACTGAGTTCATTGTGCTGTTGGTATGCACATTTCTCTAAGGCTGACCACGTGAGATTGGATAACCAATATGGGGACTAGTCCCTGGAAAATTCAGATTCTGCCTATCTCCACAGCCATTGATGGTCTGCAGCTCTTCATCTATGGGCTGGGATTTGTGAAATGTCTCCATTCCAGGTTGGTATGCCAACTGGCATTGTCATTACGCAAGTATTGTTTAGGCAACCATAGTGTTGAGTCTTTGTAGAAGCAGCTTCTCTGTCATGTCTAGAAGACACTCTCTCCCAGCAGCATCCTGGTTCTTTGACTCTTACTAGTTTTTCTTCCCCATCTTCTGAGATATTCTCTTTGTCTTGTGTGTAGTTGTTGCATTGTATATGTATCAGTTCAGATTGAACACCCATAGTCCCTTAACCTTTGTATTTTGACCAGTTTGGATCTCTGCAATAGTCTTCTCACTCCTTATTTGTAGCAAACTTCATGTAAAAATTCCCCAAAACTCAGCATCTCAAGCTTTTTCCTCTTGTTTCTCAACTCTGCTTTAGTCATTGCCTGTCCTCAAGACTACTAATGTCTCCTTTGCCCAGGTCTCTCAGGCCTTCACTCATGCCCAGGATAGTGGGCAGTTTTCAGTTCTTATTATAATTAAACTATCAGGAGCCCATGTTCTTTTTTCTGCAGTGTTTCATTGTGAACAGCTGAAGGCACACAGGAAGTCTGGCAGGACTATAGAGTAGACCCCATGCACCACACGTCCCATATGTGTAGTTAGCGCTTTACCTTCCTATTGTTTTCTTCGGCTTGGTTGACTCCTTCCACTGAGGTCTGAACATCAGGGCATTGTTTAGTTGTTAGGAAAACTCTCCTTTCAGTGGAGCAACAGGAAGAGAGAAAAGACCAAGTGTGGCACAAAAGGTAGTCACCTCAAGTGGTCAGGCTTCACAGGTGGCTGTCCAATATACATACTTTCCCAATTGCTTTTGTTTAAAAATATTTTTGTATAAAATAATATTTTGTACAAAATGATTCTTTTTATTTTTAAATTTCAGGAACATCACAGAATAGTGATACACCTGAACCGACAGAGATCTCAAATGAGTTCATGGCACGTTCTGCAGTCCCCAGGTTCAACTCTTGGAATGCAGGTATCTGGGATTACACCATTAATTGCCCTATAGTTTCTTCTTATTATAGCATCTTACACCTTGAGACCGTTAGGGCAATATCTTGATCGTAAGCCAAGGTGACACATGGTAGGTGCCTGGTGACAAGAGTTACTATTAAGGGTAGAATATCTATGGGTAAGAAGTCATTTATCTACAGATTACAGGTTGCTATGAGTTGGTAAATCTATAGGTGATAGGTGTTGTTATAGTGACTAGTACATCCATAGTGTAAGAATGAGGGCTTCAGTAGGAGGTGACCACAAGAAGAAAGTCTGGGGTTTGGGGAAGTAAAATTGAAAAAAGATTTAAAATTATTGCATTATTAATGAATTAAAATGTGTCTATGTGTCTCTGTGTGTATGGTGCCTGTGGATAGATGGACATGAGAGGACATCTTTCATGACTTGATTCTCTCCTTCCACTCTGTAGGGAGATCAAACTTAAGTTGTCAGGTTTGGTGGCAGGTACTTTTTTACCTACTGAGCCATCACTCCAGCCTCAAAAAATTGTTTCTGTACATATGGGCTCTGCAGTCTCACATTAACATTTTCTTTTAGACAGGATCTCACTATGTAGCCTGAGCTGGCTCTGAACTCACAAAGATCCCCTTGTCTCTCACTGCTTAGTGCTGAGATTAAAGGCATGTACTAGAATGCCTGGCAGTATTTTTTCTCCTTTAAAAATTGATGCTCATTCAAAGAATAAGAATAAGAAGAGGAAGAGGAAGGAGGAGGAGGAGGAGGAGAAGAAGGAGAAGAAGAATGCCCATTCTTTGGGTCCCTTCTCTCTGTTCTTCAGTTATTTTTCAGGATTCCAAGACTGAAATACTAGCTAGGGCTAGGTAGCAGGACAGACCCTCAAATGAGGTCAGCAATGTTGCAGGGCATCTCCTCAATGGAGGTGTTGTAGAAAGTATCAGTATCTTGAAACGTTCTCTTGTCTTCTTTTATTATGTATATTACTTTTCTGTTGCTGTGATACAATGCTATGATCCAAATCAATTTATAGGAGGAAGAGTTTGGCTTAAGGCTCCAAAGGAGAGTCTGCAATGGCAGGGGATACATGACAGTTAACATCCAGGACAGGAAACAGAGAGAGAGGGAGAAAGAGGGAGAGAGAGAGAGAGAGAGAGAGAGAGAGAGAGAGAGAGAGAGAGAGGTCTTTGACTGCAAATGTGATACAGAGCTAGCCTCAGAGTTTGTTAAAAATTAATTTTTAACTAAAAATTACACAATATATTTTGATCATATTCTTCCTCCCAACTCCTCCCCATCTCTATACCCACCCAAATTCACATTCTCTCTCTCTCTAAAAAAATCCCAAGCCGCCAAAAACTAAAACTGAAAATCAAAGCTATCAACAACAACAAAACAAACCTAGATAAGACAAAAAATACCCAAACAAAACAAAAAGAACCCCATGGAGTATGTTTTGTTTTGGCCAGCTTCTCCTGGGTATGGGGCCTGCCTTGGAGTGTGGTTGATATACACAGTGACACGTCATAGGAGAGAGCTGATTTTCCTCTCCCAGGAAGTATCAATCACAAATAAATTCTTGAATAGGGATGGGACTTTGTGTCCACTTCCTATTATCATTTCCTGAGATTTTATCTGGTTTAAACTTTGGCAGGTCTTGTGCATTCTGTTATAGTCTCTGTGAGTTCATATGTGTAGCAACTCTATTGTGTCTGAAGAGGCTTGTTTCTGTGGGTCATCCACCACTTCTGCCTTTTACAACCTTCCTGCCTCCTCTTCTGCATAATCATTAGTATCACTCAGCTACAATAACTACAATACTACTTATAACAGTGACGTACTTGCAAGATATGCTGGTGTAATAGTGGCACAAATATTATGGGAGTGACCAACCACCTTTTGATTGGATTTAAGTTCCACTCCATGAGATGGAGCTATGCTTGACACTGCTCATGTGGCCAGGGACCAGATACTTAATAGGTCATGAGTCCTAGTGGAAAACCTGCTACTATTATTCTGCTAACCTAACGGAACAGCAATAAAATGACATACTACTATACCCATCGATCAGAGCATCACTTAACTCTTATCAGAGAGGTTTCTTGTGATAGATTGGAATTAACATGGGGACCCACAACTGGACAACATACAGAGACTGAGAGACTTGGGAGCACTCAGCCCTAAATGGGAGGTCTCGAACCTCAGTATTTTTCAAAATCAGGGATGTTATTTGTAAAAGTATTGCCAATTTAGTGTTTGTTTTCTTTTATTTTGTAACAAACTTCTTTTCTTTACATTTTTAGTAATAATTCCACGTAGACCTGGTCTTGTTCATGTAATTTCAGTTTCAAGTATAGCCTTTGCTGTTGCCCTGATATGTGGACTCATAATCTCCTATATGATACAGTAAGTATATGGCTCCCCCATTCTTAACTAATAAGGCAGGAAATACACAAGGAAATTATTTAGTGTCAGAGGATGGTGATGATGATGATGATGACATTTCTTCTAATTACTGAATTATTATGATCATATTACATTTCCAGACCAACATATTCCAAAGTGTGGATTGTTGGTTATGCTAGTGAAGGAGGAGGAGGAGAAAAAGGAAGAGGAGAAGGAGAAGAAAAGTAGGCCAGATTAAAATTTAGTGGAATTGAAATATCAGAACTCCTCAGTGTTGGGGTTACAAGTGTGTACCAAAACACCTGGCTTTTTATGTGGGTCCTTGAGATTTAACTGAGGTCCTCAGGCTAGGGTGACAATCACTTTGCTGACTGACTGGTTTTTAGAATTTAGGTATTGGGGTAAACTCTTATCTTTTAAAAATATTTAAAATGTTTTTATTTCTTCATTGAGAGTTTCACACAACATGCTTTAATCACATTGGTTGGAGCTTTTTCAAAGTGATATGGCCATTTTGAAACTATTAAGCCAAAGTGGCATCATGCTACTTAGACCACATTCTGATTCAGTCTAGAATTCTATTACATCCTACAGAAACAGCCAAAGAAAGTACAAACTTCCTTTAAAGTTGGTGGCCACCTGACTATAGCAAATGAAGACATTTATAAGAAAGAAACTTATTTTTGAGAAGGATTTTTTTGACACAGAGTCTCACAATTTAGCCCATGCTAGCCTACAATTTATTGTTATTCTGTCAAGCCTGTGCCTTGAACTGGGAGTATAGATATGCACCAAGATGCTGAGCACAGATTGTTTCCAGATATTTGACTTATTGTGGATTTTTTTTGTATTTATATCAACATTTGAAAACATTGAATTAAAGTAGTTATCTTCATTCCTGTATGTTTTTGAATCCTCAAAAATTTGTATCTGGGACCAATGCTTCACTCTTTCTGAATCAACATCTTTAATACATTTAATGAACTATTTTGTGAGAATAGTTTTTTTTTTTGCCATCTCACAACCTGTATCTAGGATGATACCCCTGCTTTTCTTCTATCGCTGCTCTTTAGAATGCAATTAAGCTAATCATCAAAGTATTTTTTATTACCCAAGTCACATAGAGCTAGGTGGATCAGTATATTGGGAGAAAGGAAAACACTGTCATCCATTTCCACACCAAACAGAATCGGCTGTCCACAGATCCACGAACAGAACTGAGCTGACAGTGGCAAGAGGGAGGCACTACTTCAGCTGCAGACTTCAAGGAAACGTTTAAAAATTCACCAATCAGGATGGTCTTAGGGTTTCTGTTGCTGTGAAGAGACACTGTGACCATGGCAACTCTTAAAGTAAAGTGTTTACGTGGGGTTGGCTTACAGTTCAGAGGTTTAGTCCATTATTGTCATGGTGGGAGGCATGGCAGCAAATAGGCAGACATGGTGCTGGAGAGGTAGCTGAGTGTTCAAAATCTGGATACTGCTGGCAGCAGGAAGAGAGAGTGACACAGGGCCTGGCTTGAGCACTTGAAGCCTCAGAGTTCACCCCTAGTGACACACTTCCTCCAGTAAGTCCACATCTCCTAATAGTGCCACTCCTTATGGGGGTCTTTTTCATTCAAACCACCATATTCCAGTCCCTGCCCCTCATAGGCTTGTGGCCATATCATAATGCAAAACTACATTCAGTTTAACTTCAAATGTCCCCAAAGTCTATCAAAGTCTCAACATTTTCGAAAAGTTCAAGATTCAAAGTTTCTTTTTATTTATTTATTTTATTTTATTTAAAAAAATTTTTTTTTTTTGGTTTTTCGAGACAGGGTTTCTCTGTGTAGCTTTGAGCCTTTCCTGGATCTCGCTCTGTAGACCAGGCTGGCCTCAAACTCACAGAGATCCACCTGGCTCTGCCTCCCGAGTGCTGGGATTAAAGGCGTGTGCCACCACAGCCCGGCAAGATTCAAAGTTTCTTTACAGGAGATTACAGTCAAGAGATCAAAATCAAATCAAAAAGCAGATCATGTACCTCTATACAGTGGCACAGTGTATACATTACTGTTCCAAAAGGGAGTAAAGGGAGTATAGTGAGGAAATACTGGACCAAAACAAGACTGACAACTAGCTGGGCAAACTCCCGACTCTGCATCCCTGTGCTCTTCAGATCTCCAACTCCTTTCAGCTTTGTTGACTACAACACACTTATCTCTCTTTGGCTGCTTCCACTCCCTTTTAGCAACTTTCCTTGGGAAGTATCCATGGCTGTGGCATTTCCAACATTTTGGGGTCTCCAAGGCAATCCAGGCTTCTTCACAGCTTCACACAATGGCCTCTCTAGCATCCATGCAGGGACATCCCTGACACATGCCTAGGCTCAGTGGCTTTCCTTAGCCATGGATGGTGATTCCATAACCGCTTTCTTCTATCCTTGACTCTTTAAGGAAAAACCACATGGCTGAAGCTGCCAAGTTCTGCTGCTTGCTAGGGCTGTAATCTGGCCCTCTCATTCAATTACATCCTTACCAGCTTTCTTTTTTGATGGCCTCCTTTACTGCCTAAGCTTCGCTGTTTTGGAACTTTCTCTGTAGGCTAGACTGGCTTTGAACTCAGAGATATGTTTGCTTTTGTTTCCTGAATGATGGGATTAAAGACTTGTACTGCCACACTTGTATTTAGACTCTTCTTGAGTTCCTTTTCAGAAGTTGGAAGCTTAGCTAGGTGGGGTTTCACCCTGACGTCACCACTTTCTGAATTCCATTTAGCATCAGGGTTTTCTTTAAATTCTTCCCTGGTGCCCCCTTTTCTTTTCAAACTGTGTATTTTGTGTTTTTGTCTTGCTTAGCTTGCTCCTTTTTATTATAGATCTGGATAGTGTTGGCCACTACTAACCAAGCAACAGAGTTAATGTCAGGTTGTTTTGAAATGTCCTCTGCCAAAGCTGTTAATCCATAATTCTTCAACTTAGCTTCAGGCAGATTTTTCTTTTTGGACAAGGGCAGAAAGCAGCCATATTCTTTGGCAAAATGTCACAAGAACTGTCTCTAGGCCACATATTAATATTCTTCTCCTCTGGAAACATTTGAATTGGCCCTCACAGTTCAAATCACCCTTAGCACCGCTGTCTTCCATGCTCTTACTATGTATGGCCCAATAACCCATGCTTAGAGTGTTACATTGCTTTTCTAACCCAAAGTCCCAAAGCCCACATTCCTCCAAACAAAAACATGGTCTGGCCTATCACAGCAATGCCTCAGTCCCTGATACCAACTTCTATCTTAGTTAGGTTTCTGTTGCTCAAAGCTCAAAGCCTCCCCACCCCACACTCTGTACACTTCCTCCAACAAGGCCATACCTCCTAATAGTGCCACTTCCTATGAGCCTATGGAGACCATTTTTTATTTAAACCACCACAAGAGTGAATGATATTTTAATGTAGTGTTATAAAATATCAATACCAAAATAGCCCCAGTTTACAAAATAACATCTTTCTGTATGTGAGCGAGTATGTTGCTGTGTGTGGCTGGAGGCCAAGGTCTACTTGGGGTGCCATTCAACAGGGGCAATCCATCTTGTTATTTGAGATCTTCTGGGATCTAGAATTTACCAATTAGGTTAGATGGGTGGCCAATGAGCTGTGGTAATATGCATGTCTCTGCCTGCTCAGTGTTGGGTTACAAGTGTGTACCATCACATCTGACTTTTTATGTGGGTACTGGGGATTGAACTCAGGTCCTCAGCCTTGTGTGACAAGCTCTTTCCTGGCCAACCTGTCTGCTTAGCTCCAGTTAAGTACAGGATCTATACTGGGCTAAGCCAGGGTTTTAGAGGCTCTGGAAAAGGAACTATCAGTAATATCCTACATTTATTTAAAATCTTGACATTTTGTTCATTGTGGCTTTCTCAGCATTAATTTTGTTTTATATCATATTGCATTGATAGTAGTTTCTGTTGTAAATTCCTTGAATTTTGTAGTTAGTTTAAGTATGTCACTCACATCCAGCCCTGCTTTAGTTATGAGGTTTGGGACTGTCAGAGTATTTGTTGACATGAATCAACTAGGCCAGATAAGAAATTTGAAGTCTCACATAAATGTATTTTTCTGCCTCTGTTCTCCATCTACCAACATGTATTAGCAATTCCTCTTGGGTCAAAAAATTCTGTGATCTTGGCTGTAGTGACGATTGAGGGTTAAAAGCACTCTAGGTTCTTGCAGAGGACTGGGGTTTAGTTTCCAGCATCCTGGTTGGGTGGCTCACAACTGCTTGTAACTTCAGATCTAGGGAATCTGAGGTTCTCTTCCCTGGTCTTCACAACATCTGACACCACCTCCCATCCCCATTATAAACACACATATAAATAAAACTTTAAAACCTTCAATATAAAGCAGGATGATTCACTGTAAAAAGAATCTGTCCTCACATTCATCTCTATCCTTTTTCAGTCGGCTGGTAAAAGCTGAGGAAAAACAGCAGCTTGCAACGTTGTATGAAAATGTCGAGATTCCACTTTTAGATGAAAAGGAGGTCTCTGAAGGTGATGGCCAGGCTGAGACTGCTGAACCACATCCAGAGAATGAGGAACTGGGGAAGTTCATTGGTTCAGGTGCTTTGTCCTGTCAGATCAAGGATGGGAATGAATGGTGGCTTAGTTTTTCAAAAGAAAATATAACTGGGATCAAATAGAGTCTGAGTAAAGGAAGATGGATGTTCATGATATAGAAATGAACCATTCTCATCACACTCCAGGGATCAATGGGTAGCTGTCTAGTTGCTTGATCCTCAATGTGGGCCAATTCCAAGAATCCATGACAGTGTTTAGGAAAAAAAAACTTTGTTTTGAATGAAACTTTCCCTTGAACATATTGGTGCATTATTCCTGTATCTAGAACATCTACAAGCAGACATTCCATTTGCCTCAGGCTGGTGTAGAAATGGGTTCCAAGTCCACACAACAAAAATCATTTCTCCCAGTGGAAGGACCCTATCTGAGACACAGGCATATTATAGATGCCTACATGTCATTGTGAGGAGAAGATGCCATAAATACTTCATATGCTTGATTTTGTAAAAGCTTTCAGGTTCAACATGTAAAGCTCAGTGTCTGGTACCAATGCAGAAACATCCTCCACTTCATTCTTAAACAATTCTAGATGTGCCCAACCCAAAAGAGACAGAGACTAAGAGCAGAAGTGATGATTGTTGCCTCCTGAGGCTGACCACCTTTGTAAGCCACGGAAAATATTTTCTAATGTCTTTTTATTACATTGAGTTATTGGGTATTTTAAAGGGTTGAACATAGAATGTAATAATTTTAAAATTCAAATTTCAGCTGAGGGTTGGTGGCTCACACCTGGATTCAGAGCACTTGGGAAGCGGTAGCAGGATGGTGAATTCAAAGCCAGCAAGAGCTTGTTTCAAAAAACCAAACCAAACCAAACCAAAAACCAAAGTGAAATCTTAAAAATTTTACTATCCTTCTTAGATCAGTAACATTTATTATTCTCTGATAATAGCTTTATTTTTCCTATGATTCCCCCTCACTGCTTTGTCTTCATATCTATCCCCCCATTACTCCAACCTGGATAATATCATTTCTATATTTCAGTTATTAGAACAAAAAGAAGGGAACACATTTTGAAGAAGAAAATGAAGGGAGAGCAAAATCTACCGACAGAGAATACATTGGAGAGTTCAAATTATGCTGACCAAGTGGAGAGTCATGACAACGTGGAGAGTCATGACAGTGTGGAGAAAGATGAAGAGGAGGAGAATCTCTGAAAACGGAAGAAAGCTGTCACATGTGCTAGACAATGTAGAGACCAGACTGCATGGATCACAGATGACTAAGAACATGAACGGGACTTAATTCCAGAGAACCTTGTTTCTTAGCTGTGATAGTCCATGAATAATTATAACTTAAGTAGAATATAGAAAACAACCCGGAGTTCGTTAACGATGAAGACAAATTGTCAAGGATTTTCTTCTTTGGCTTCAGACCAGAAATAAAGCTTATTCCTTTATTTGAGGGAGTCTTCTTGACTGTGATAGCAAAATATTTTTATTAAAAAAACTTTTCTAAGGGATGTTTCTATCAGATCCAGTCATTTATCTCAATGTTACACATGAAGACACTGAGGATATCTTTTTTTTTTTTTTTGATTTTTCAAGACAGGGTTTCTCTGTGTAGCTTTGCGCCTTTCCTGGAACTCACTTGGTAGCCCAGGCTGGCCTTGAACTCACAGAGATCCGCCTGGCTCTGCCTCCTGAGTGCTGGGATTAAAGTCTGGATATCTTAATAAATATAGCACTAGATTAAGACATGGCAACCTCAGTTGGTTCTCAGCTCTAACGAGGGAACTGAGGAGCTATATACCCAGTAAACATATGCAGTAGGCTGTGGGTAGCCAAGAGCTGTGGGAAGACAGAAGAGGCAAGTCTCATATAGGTCCAATCTTTTGACCTTTCAACACAATATTGTCATGTACAAAGTTCATACTGGAGAATCAAGGAACAAAACAAAATATCACCAAAAAACCCTTCAGTGTTTAAGTATAAAATTATTAGTGCATTGTACATTTTAGTTAGTACATTGTAAGTACATTGTTAAGTACAGCCCAACAGTTTTGTGTTGGTTCCTATTCATTGCCATTCTGAGTGCAATTGCTTTGGAAAACAGTCTAGTCATTCCTATAAACACTGAGTTACTACATGAGCCAGCATATCTACTCCTACATATATATGTCCATACAAAAATTGGTACATGTTTAAAACAGCATTATACAGCCAGGTATGAGAGCATATGCCTGTAGTCCCAGGAAATGCATCAAATCCTCCAAGCAAAGGCCTAGCCTCATTACCCACAACGAAGTTCACATGGGAGTAAGACCCCATCAATGTGATGAATGTGGAAGATTACTTAGCAGGAAGTATGACATCTTTAGAGAGAGAATTCACATGGGTCTTAAGAGTATAGTGAATGTGGGAAATCCTTTATCTAAAGCTGCTACTTTTATTTTCTATTATTTTTATTTATTCTTCTCCCATATATTTTATTCCACTGCAGATTTCCCCTCCTTCATCTCCTCCCAGACCCTCCCCAACTTACTCTCTCCCGTAGATCCACTCCTCCTCCATTTCCCATCAGAAAAGAGCAGGCTTCTCAGCAGCATTAACCAAACATGGCATAATAAGTTACAATAAGATTAGGCACATACTCTCATATCAAGGCTGGACAAGGCAATCCAGTATGAGGAAAAGGGTCCCCAAAGCTGGCAAAAGAGTCAGAGATAACCCCACTCCCACCATGAGGAGTCCAATAAAACCACCAAACTAATAGCCATAACATATTTGGAAAGGACCTAGGTCAGACCCATACAGGCTCCCTGATTGTCACTTCAGTCTCTGTGAGCCCCTTTGAGCCCTGGTTAGTTGATTCTGTGGGTCGTGTTATTGTGGTGTCCTTGATCCCTCTGCCCCCTATAATCCTTCCTCCCCTTCTTCCATAGGATTTCCCATGCTTAGACCAATGTTTGGCAAAGTGCTTACTTACTAAACACCAGATAGTTCATACTAGAAAATGACCTTATGAGTTTAACAAATGTGGGAAATTCTTCACATAGAAGTCCCACCTCTTCTAACACCAGAGAATTCACAATGGTGTAAGATCTCATGAGTGTGATAAATGTGGAAAATTATTTAACAACAAATCCATTCTCATCATAAATGAAAGGGTTCATGCTGGAGATAGGCCTTATGAGTACACAGAATGTGGGAAGTCCTTTAGCAAGTGCTTTACTCTTGCTAGGCTTTGGAGAAGTTGCATGGGAGAAAGGTTTGTGAATGCAGTGAATGTAAGGCTACCACTCTAGTTTATTAAACATGAAAGAGTTCACACTGTAAGGTACAAGAAGCATACAGAAGACTATATAGACTGGGTGAAAAAAGAAATTCTCCATGGTACATAATCAAAACATTAAATATACAAAGCAAAGAAATAACACTAAAAACCTGCAAGAGAAAAGGACCAAGTAACATATGAAGGCATATGAAAGCAGACCTATTAGAATTATACCTGGCTTCTCAATGGAGACTCTAAAAGTCATAAGGGCCTGGGCAGATGTTCTACAGACTGTAAGAGACCACAAATGCTAGCCCAGACTACTATGTCTGGCAAAACTTTCAATCACAATAGATAAAGAAAATAAGACATTGCATGATAAAACCAATTTAAACAATATCTATCTATAAACTTAGTCCTAAGAATGTCCTGGAATGAAAACTCCATCATTAAGAGGTTAACTACATCCAAGAAAATACAAGGAATAAATAATACCAGACCAGCAAATCAAAAGAGAGGAATTACACAACACCCCCCCCCATGCCACTACCACGATCACCACCACCATCACAATGGCAAAATAAGAGGAATCTACAAAAAAATGCTTATTGATATTTTTCAGTGCCAATAGTCTGAATTCCCTAATAAAATGACATAAACTAACAGAATGGATGAAAAACAGGATCCATCCTTCTGCTGCTTCCAGAAACACACCTTAACATTAAGGATAGACATAACCTCAGAGTAAAAGGATGGAAAAAGATTTTCCAAGCAAATGGACCTAAGAAAAGGCTGGTGTAGTCATTTTATTTTCTGACAAAATAGACTTCAAACCAAAACTAATCAGAAGAGATAGGAAGGACACTATATATTCATCAAATGAAAAATCCACCAAGAGGACATGGCAGTTCTTTTTTTTCCATTGTTGTTGTTGTTGTTTTGCCTTTGGTTTTCTAGACAGGGTTTCTCTGCGTAACAGCACTGGCTGTCCTGGAAGTCACTTAGTAGACCAGGCTGGCCTCAAATTCACAGAGATCTGCCTGTCTTGGCTTCCCAAATATTGGAATTAAAGGCATGTGCCACCACTGCCCGGCTGCCATTGCAATTTTTAACATCAATGTCACAAACACAAGGGCACCCAAGTTCATAAAAGAAACATTACTATAGCTGAAATCACGCATTGACCCTCACACACTGATAGGGGGAGACTTCAATACCCCACTTTCACCAATATATAGGTTACCCAGATAAATACTAAACAGACAAATGCTAGAGCTAACTGACTACAAGCCAAATGGACTTAACAGATATTTACAGAACATTTCACACCCAGACAAAAGAATATATCTTCTTCTCTGCACCTCAAGGAATGTTCTCTGAAATTGGCCACATACTCAGACATAAAACAATGAGACATAAGGCTAAGGATACAAGAAATTGAAATAACACCGTGCATCCCATCTGACGACCACAGATATCAACAACAATAGAAACAACAGAAAGCTTTCGAACTCATGGAAACTGAACGACTTTCTACTGAATGAGAAATGAGTCAATAAAGAAATTAAGAAAGAAATTAAAGACCTTCTAGAATTGAATGAAAATCAATATACAAACATACCCAAACATATGGAACAAAATGAAAGTGAGTCTAAGAGGCAAAAATCACAGCATTAAGTACCTACATAATAAAAAATCAGAGCAATCTCATACTAGTAATTTAACAGACCACCTAAAAGCTCTAGAACAAAAAGAAGAAACCACACCCAAAAGGAGTAGAGGCAAGACATAATCAAACTCAGGGCTGAAAAAAATAAAATAGAAACAAAAGAATACAAAGTATCAATAAAACAGTTGGTTCTTTGAGAAAATCAATAAGATTGACATACCTTTACCCAAATTAATTTAAAGGTGGAGAAAGAACATCCAAGTTAACAAAATCAGAAATGAAGACAGGGGCATAACAAGAGAGACCAAGGAAATCTAGAGAATGATAAGGACATACTTTAAAAACACGTATTCCACTAAATTAGAAAATCTAAAAGAAATGGGTAATTTTCTTAATGCATACTACTTACTAAAGTTAAATCAAGATGAGATAAGCAATTTAAATAGACCCACAATGCCTAATGAAACAGAAGCAGTCATTAATATTCTTCCAACAAAGAAAATTCCAGAGGCAGATGGTTTTATTGCAGAATTCTACCAAACTTTCAAAGAGTTAATGCCAGTTCCGTTCAAATTATTCCACAAAATAGTAACAGAAGGAACATTGTTCTATTAATTTAATGAGGTCACAGTTACCTTGATATTCAAACCACATCAAGACCAAACAAAGAAAGAGAATTACAGACCAATTTCCCTTATGCACATAGATGCTAAAATTCTTAATAAAACTTTTGCAAACCAAATCCAAGAACACATCCGAAAGATCATCCACTGTGATCAAGTAGACTTCACGTCAGAGATGCAGAAATTGTTCAACATATGTAAATTGATAAATATAATTTACTATATAAACAAAGTGAAACAGAAAAATGACACTATTGTTTCATTAGATGCAGAAAAGGTCTTTGACAAAATCTAATACATCTCCATGATAAAAGTCTGGGAGAGATTAAGGATACAAAGGACATGCATCAACATAGTAAAGCAGTTTATAGTAAGCCTATAGTCAATATTAATTTAAATGCAGAGAAACTCAAAGAAGTTTTATTAAAATCAGGAACAAGACAAGGATGTTCACTTTCTCTGTATCTATTCTATATAGTAATTGAAATCTTAGCTAGAAAATAGGCAACTAAAGTTGATCAAAGGGATATAAATTGTAAAGGAAGAAGTCACAGTATCTTCATTTGTAGACGACATGATAGTATACATAAGTGACCCTAAAATATTCCAGTGGGAAACTCTTACAGCTGATAACCACTTTCAGCAAAGTAGCTAGATACGGAGTTATCTTACAAAAATCAGTAGCCCTCCTGTATACAAATGACAAATGCTGAGAAAGAAATCAGGGAAACAAAGTCTTTTACAATAGCCACAAACAATATAAAATACCTTGGGGGTAACCCTAACCAAGCAAGTGAAAGACTTGTGTGACAAAAAAATGTTCTTCAAGTCCTGGAAGAAAGAAATTGAAGAAGATATCAGAAGATGGAAAGATCTCCTATGTTCGTGGGTTGACAGGATTAACATAGTAAAAATGGCCATCTTACCAAAACCAATCTATAGATTCAATGTAATCCTTATAAAAATTCCAACACAATTCTTTAAGTATCTTTAAAGGACAATTTTCAGCTTCATATGGAAACACAAAAACCCAGGTTAGCTATGATAATCCTTAACAATAAAAGAACTTCAGGATATATCACTATTCCCAATTTCAAGTTGCAATACAAAGCTATAGTAATAAAAAGCAACATGGGATTAGCACAAAAACAGACAAATAGATCTAAACAGAATTCTCCAAAGAGGAAATTCAAATG
>CABHPQ010060170.1:0-17166 GCA_902168405.1 Peromyscus aztecus
GATGGCAACAGGATTCCCACACATATCTTCCCCAGGACTGATGGAGGAAGACAGTAGCAACCAAATCCAACACGTGACGCCTGCGTAACTAACCTCACTCCATCGCACAGGCACCGCGTCACCTCACATCTTCCCAGAAACCGTGCAGACATGTGAGGTCGTTTGAGAGCGTTGGACTGTATTTGCATACTATTATGATATACTACTGTAGGCATTCTACTTTTGTTATCGTTAGTTGTTAATCTTTTACTGTACCTAGATTCAATCAGGGGGGCCGATGCATAGGGTATCTGTAAGGTTGATCTAAGCCATCTACTTGGGGCCTGCCCTGGCTAGCTTCATGTCAACTTCACACACAAGCTAGAGATTTTTGGATAAGGGACTCTCCATTGAGAAAATGTCCCCACTAGATTGGCCTGTAGGCAAGGATGTGGTACATTTTCTTGACTGGTGATTGATATGGGAGGGCCCAGTTCACTGTGAGCAATCCACCCCTGGACTGATTGTCCTGGGTCTTGTATGATGGTCCTGGGTTCTACAAGAAAACAAGGGGAGCAAGCCAGTAAGCAGCACTCCTCCATGGCCTCTGCATCAGCTTCAGCCTCCAGGTTCCAGCTTGAGTTCCTGCTTTGGCTTCCCTCAGTGGACCGTGATTCAGGATATGTACGCTAAATCAACCCTTTCCTCCCCAAGTTGCTTTTGGTCATGGTGTTTTCTCACAGCAATGGAACCCCTAATGAAGACAGGGCCTAGGTTTAACTCCAGTGGATCAGGGAGGCAGGTCACCACACGTTTAAAGAGTGGCTGGTATAGAAAAGGTGCTATGCCAACGTTTGCCAAATAAAGGAACTGTGCCCTATGAGTGGCAAAGTGATGCGCTGTGGACCCCTGCCTACTGTGGCATGATAAACTGCTCCTTTTAGAAATACTGGGTGTCTCTGGGTAAAAGGGGGAGGCCTACGTCAAAAGTGGAATAACTGAGATGAAGCCTCAATCTAAGGTGTGATCACAAGTGAGGAAAACGAGATGATGGGAATTATCAAGAAAAACAACTTGTAAAACTAAGCCATGACAACTTGAAGGCAATGGAGTCCACCTGTCTTCAATGTCCGGCACGGGGTTGCTTGGGTAGCCCAGGATGGCCAGTGCTGGGCTCTGCTACTTCCTCAACTTTTCCTCTGCCACTGTACATCACTGAGAATTTGTGTGTGTGTGTGTATATATATATTTGTGTGGCATGAAAGCATATGTATGTGTGTGTGTGTGTGTGCTCCCATGTGTATGCACATGTGTGTGCAGTTGAATGTGCAAGCATGTGGAAGCTAAAGGTTAAGTCCGGCTCTCTTCCTTGATTGCTTCCTACTCCTGTATTGTGGCAGGATCTCTCACTGATCTGGCTAGTCTAGCTAGGCAGCTTGCTCCTGGGATCTGTCATTTCCTGTTCTTGAGTGCCGGGCTCCCAGGCCTATAGTCATGCCTGCCCGGTGTTTACATAGGTGCAAGCCATCTTTATTCCAAGCCATCTCCCCATCATCTGATACTTTTATTCACCTCAACTCATTTTTAAAACTTAAAAATGGGCTTTAGTTTTATCCTAAGGAATTATATCTGTGAAATCACAAACTGAAGAATATGTATCTATATGCATCTATATGCACATACATATATTTTCTAATATATTGAAATTAATATGAAACACGTTTTCAAATGCTTGTTTACCTATTATGTGGTTTATTAAGGGGTGCTTTTGGAATTTTCTATAGGAAAAGGTGGGGAAATAAATTTTTAAACAATTTTTTTATTTATTCTTTCATAATTTCATACATGTATGGATCTCTCCAGCCACACACACATACCCTTTTTTAATGATCCACTAATGATCCATACCATTAGTGATGCCCACATGCAGACGGTATGGGGACATCAACTGAGCATGGGCACCCTACCCGTGGCCAACCCCCAATGAAAAATGACTCCCCCACCTCAGCAGCCATCAACTGCCAGCAGCTCCTCAGCTGAGTCCCTCCACATCCATGTTGGACTGTTGCCTGGCTCGATCTTGTGCAGGTAACCACAGCTGTAATGAGTCCCTGAGTTCAGTGCCCGTGTCATGCCCAGGAGTCAATATTTCACGGCACTCCTCCCCACCATCCTCTGGCTCTGTCATTCTTTACACCCTTTTCCTTGCTGTGGGAAAACTTTTTTTTTCCCTCTTTAATGAAAGAGTATGTTGGGCTGGAGAGATGGCTCAGAGGTTAAGAGCACTGGCTGCTCTTCCAGAGGACCTGAGTGCAATTCCAAGCAACCACATGGTGGCTCACAACCATCTGTAATGAGATCTGGTGCCCTCTTCTGGTATGCAGACATACATGCAGGCAGAACACTGTATGCATAATAAATAAATAAATAAATAAATAAATAAATAAATAAATAAATAAATAAATAAATAAATCTTTAAAAAATAGGGAAAGCGTGTTATTTCAGCAATGGCAAAGTAAAGGAATGGTTGAGGGGAAGAGGAGGCAGAGGACAGAGGGGATGCCCAGATTCTCATTGTGCAGGAATGCTTTTCAGAAACCGGCTCAAATGCCAGCGGGGGAAACAGCACATTAAATTATTAAGTACTAGCCAGGCGGTGGTGGCGCACACCTTTAATCCCAGCACTCCGGAGGCAGAGCCAGGCGGATCTCTGTGAGTTGAGGCCAGCCTGGTCTACAGAGCGAGATCCAGGACAGGCACCAAAACTACACAGAGAGATCCTGTCTCGGAAAAGAAAAAAAAAAAAAAAGTGGGAAGGGTGCTGAGTATAATGACCTAAGTCATTGGGGCAAATGTAGTAGGTGACTAGCTCTTTAGATTTTTTAAGCAAATAAGTCTAGGCTCTGTAGCTAAGGATGACCCTGAACTTCATAGATCCCCCTGCCTCTGTCCTGTGTTAGGATCACAGGCTTGTGCCACTAGCCCCGTTTATGGGGTGCTGGAAACCAAACCCAGGGAATCCTGCACTTCAAGCACTCTACCAACTGAACTACATCCTTAGTCTTTTGTCGGTGCTTTTAAAAGGTGTTTCTAGGACTTGCTGTGTACCAGCTTTCAAGAAGACACACCCACCCCCCCGTGCGCGCGCGCGCGCGCCCGCCCCCCCCCCCCCCCCCCCCCCGTGCGCGCGCGCTCCCCACCCCCCCCCCCCCCGACACACACGTGTGCGCATACCCCAAGCAACATTCCTCCCCCTCCTCTTTTTTCCCCCTTTCTTTTTATTTACTTATTTTTTATTTTCAAATACTTCGCATGGGGCCCCAGGCCTGAAGCCCTGGACTCTGTCACACAGAAGAAGCGTGGGCATTTTGGGTCTCTGCTGACCTCTGCTGGCTACAGCTCCTCTGAGCACCAGCCATCTCACCAGCAATACCTGCCTTCAATGGCCTGCATGGAAGCCTCTGTCTGGAGAACGCCCGGTTTCCGCTGTTCTCCAGAACCGCGCAGCCCTGGAGTCAAAAAGCCAGTCTCCTCCAGCTCTGGATGAACCTGGAGTTTGCGGAGGCCCAAGGCCCTGGGGGTGGGTGGGAAGCGTCTCCATCTGGATAGGGCTGTGCCCAGAGCAGGAGTCAAAGACTGTACGGTGGGGATTCCCGCTGCTAGGGCGGAACTGGTCCACTGAGGTCTGCTTTGGAGGAAGAAATCGGGGCAGAGGACGAAAGGAAGCAAACACAGATACCTGCCTGACCTCGGCAGAGGGGACAGCTGCTCACGTCACCTGGAAGGGCCTCGATGGAGGGCCACAGGAATATGGATGATTGGCTTTGCTACATGACCTGGGCCAAGTCACCTGCCTTCCCGGCTGCTCTGTCTTTGTCTGTAACATGGGGACTCTCTTGGTTGCGAGGTGCAGAAATCCTATCAGAAACCAGCTTCGGCAGAAAGGAAGGCTTGGCTCATGGATTCCAGACAGTGATTAAACAGGATGGGTGAGATCTTAAGTCCTCTACCAGACGCCCACCCCTTCACTTGGACTGCTGTTCTCCCCATCACCTGCTCTGCACTTCAACACAGGGAATGGGGAGGAGACCCAGTAAATTCATGTTCGTTCATAGTCTCTGCCCACCCATCCACTCCCTTCTCTCAAAAGAATGGGCCAAGAGGCACCAAACTACACAGAGAAACCCTGTCTCAAAAAAATAAATAAAATAAAAAAAAAGGAATGGGCCATGGGCCAAGGTTCAGAGCCAGGATCTGTCTAGATGTCTTTCATGGCAGAGAGCTATCTATGGTTTTTTTTGGGCAATGCCAGGGAGCTCGGGCCCAGCTCACTGCTGCCTGTGCTGTCTTGTCTTTTCTTCCCCAAAGCCTTTCTTCACCGGGTCCTGCACCTTCCCCCTCAGTCTCTGGTCATGAGCTTTGCCTTGGCCCTGTTTTCCAGGGAACCTAAGCCAGCTGTGTGAGATAGAGTCCTGAGGTCACCCGAGTTAAATACACAGGGAACACTGAGAGCATCCTGCTGTGTTTCAACAAAGGTGAGTGTTGCTGTGCCCAATGGTATACCCTAGCCACTCCTGAGGCCGAGAGGAGCAACTTGAGCCTGGGAGTTCCAGGGCAGCCTGGGCCACATAGAGAGAACTTGTCCAAAAAATTAAAATAGATTAAAAAAAAAAAAAAAAAGGATGTTGGAAAGATGGCTCAGCAGTTAAAAAAAAAAAAATGGCTAAAAATGGCTGCTCTTGCAGAGGACCTGGGTTCAGTTCCCAGTATCCACATGGTGACTCACAACTGTCTACAACTCCAGTTCCAGAGGATCTGGTCTTCTCTGGCACCAGGCGTTCAAGTGCACAGACATACATATAGGCAGAACATACATTTAAAAAATTGAATAAAAATACATTTGCATTTTTAAAAAAGAGTGTTTACTGCTCTTGTAAAAGACCTGGGTTCAGTTCCTAGCACCCACGTGGCAGCTCACAACTGCCTCTAGCTCCAGTTCAAGGGGATCTGACCCCTCTTTCTAACCTTCAAAGGCTCATGTACACGTGTGGTACATCTATACTTATGCAGGATCACGCACGTGCATATTTAAAAATCAAAAGAAGTAGAGTTGGAATTTGTTCATAGCACTGTAGCCTGAGCTAGCTTTAGACGGCTGGGATTGGGGCAGGTCATCAAGAGGAGCATGTAGGTAGGGAGGACTTTCTCCAGAGCCTGGCAATCACAGTCTTGGGGCTCAGGGTGCTCCCGTAGGCTGTACTCCACTTGGCTAGTTGTGTTTAGAATTGGAAGAGTGTCCTGAGGCTGAGGAAGGCATGTACCAACAGAGGCGGGGAATGGGGTCCAGCCCACATGATTCTGAGAGAGACTTCCACATCTCAGAACTGTTTCCTCCTCAGTGGCTACACTGACTGAACAGAAACCCAGGGGTCACTTACCTGTGGGGTCTGAGAGTGTCAGACGTGGAAAAATTCAAAGAGTTCTTCCAGCCCCATGCATTCATTAACAGATGAGGGAACAAAGGGAGAAGGGAGGGAGGGAGGGGGAGAGGAGAGAAGGGGCAGAATAAAGGGAGGGAGGAAGAAGGGGAGAAAGGATGGAGAGAGGGAAAGAGAATACCACCTCTGCTGCAGGCTCCGCAGATCTTGGAAGGGCATGTCCACCCTAAGTCTATGACCTCACTAGTCCCTGCCTAGGCTGTGGCTAAGAACCAGAGAAGGGGTGTATAGCAGGATTCCAGGGTCCTGGCAAGTGGCCTGGGAGCCAGGGACCAGGGCCAAGGCCGGCAGAGCGATGTCGCTTACCCAGACACCTAAGCACAGAGAATTTACTTCCTCCCTCAAATCTCATGTCCCACTTAATGACACACTTCTGAAAGAAGCAAGAGGAGGCAGAGTGGGGGAGGGGGTGTCAGGGTCCCAGGTGTGCTACTCCACATTGAGGGGGAAAGTGAGCAGTTCATACCCCACCCCTCAGGACTGGCTGCTGCTTCTTGGTCTTCTCAAGGGAGGTAGAGGAGGACAGTGGTCACACTGGGGGCAGCATGCTCAGATTCACACTAGACACCCACAGCCAAGGCTTCATGTGTGCCTTCGACCATACTGGTAGGAAGCCTTATAATGAGGCCATCACACAGTGGGGATGCTCTGAGAGGCTCGGCCCCTGCTGCAGTTCCACACAGCCCAGGCCTCCATCTCTGAGATCAAGACCTCTGCGTCCGGTGGTGGTGGTGGTGGTGGTGGTGTTCAACTCTGCAGTCAGCTATGGATAAGTCGTTGTGGTGACAGTGACCCGGCATGGAACCTCAAGAAGCCCTGTGGAGCTTAAGGTACAGGGTCACAGATGAATGACCTGTTCTTTTCTCTAATGTTACCCAAGAGTCTAAAGGTCATTTTCTTTTCTTTTTTCCAAGTAGAATATGATCCTTGTTGGAGATACTTTCTTTATGGGGACTCTCCAAGGCAAATCCAGACAGACTCTGCCCACTCTCTGAGAGATCAGAGTGCCTGCCTTGGCTGGGTCGGGTGGAACCAGCCTTGATCGGCCTATTCTGAGGAACCCTGGGACACAGAAAATCCACCTCATCCCTAGGAACCTTCCCAACATCTAGGAGTGACTTTACCACCATTTATAAAGAAAGCCCACATTTGAGGTTGTAGAAGGAGAGGATATAGAAGGTCAGAGGGGTGGGGAGAGCCTAGGAGCTGCCATCTTTGAGGAATGGGCCCAGGTAGACAGGGCAGGTACCCCACAGCCTCCTCTACTGCGGCTTCTCACACTTACCTCCTCTAGCAAGCTTTTCTGGAAGCCCCTGCTGTAGCTGACCCCCTCATACGCCCTCTGGAAACACTTCCAAACTGACATTTCCGGTACTGCTTGGCCTGGGTCATAGGAGACAGGGCTTGTTGCTGGCTCCATGGAGTGCAATCAGATGGGACCATGCCCGTGTCTCTCCCATTAAAAACTAATGGTCACCTATGATTGCACCATGATTCCTCCTCCTTGGAGGCCCAGGAATGAGTGACATCTTCCATTTGCAATGAGTTATGTGTCAGCTGGGGAGCCTGTGGGGATCAGATCTGAGTGAGTGGAGTCCTCGCATGGATGTGTATTGTTGACATGAATGACGCCACGTCAAGGACTCACCCCACAGGAATGGCAAAGCCTTACCTGGGTAAAGCTTGAGAGGAATGACGAAGCTTCCCTCCCCAATCTGAGCGTGACGGAGTGGCCGGTGTGTGCACAGACCACTAGCAAACTGGAGCGTCTTCATCCTTCGGGATCTTTACAGATGGACATTGTCGGCCTCCGGAGACTTCCTACGGACACGAGCTAGCCCCTCCCCCTGTGCTGTCCCTAATAAACATGATGAAGTTCCAGGTTGCCTACAGTAGTGAGTGCCCTGCATCAGAGCTTGCATCCCCCACTGGCTAGCTTTCCAGTTGCTGTTGCTGTTTACATTGTATCCAAATGTCTTAGTTGTTTTTCTATCACTGACAAAACACCATGACCATGGCAAGTTACAAAAGAAAGGGTTTCCTTAGGCTCATGGCTTCAGAGGGTTAGAGTCCGTGATGGCGGAGCATTGGTCCAAAGGACAGGGGAGTAAAACCTAAGATGCTCTGAAAAGATGCTGTGAAGGGGAAATGGCCTGTCCCCCCGGCTAATGTTGGGGCGAGAGTATGCTCGTGCCTTCCCTGAAGGTGGAAGAGCCACTTTAGGTTCAGCTAAGAGCCTGGCTTAAGGTTTGAGGAAGCCTGGGAGCAGGGAAGAACCCAGCAGCTGCATTTCTGACACGTCTGCATCCTATCTGTGCAGGTTAAGTCTTGTCAGGTGAAAGCCTACTGGACTTACGGACTTTTTGTCCAGTGGCTTGGTCACATTCTTTAATACCTGTTTATACTGCCAGGCAGTGGTGGCGCATGCCTTTAATCCCAGCACTCAGGAGGCAGAGGCAGGCGGATCTCTGTGAGCTCTAGGCCAGCCTGGGCTACCAAGTGAGTTCCAGGAAAGGCACAAAGCTACACAGAGAAACCCTGTCTCGAAAAACCAAACAAACAAACAAACAAACAAAAAAAACCTGTTTATACTAATGACTCCCTCCATTTGGGGGGGGGGGCAGGTACTGTTCTAATCACCTGGAGACCCAGTGGGCACTGTTCAAGTAGTCAGGGCAGGCTATAGCCTTTTGATTTAGACAAGATTTAATTTGTCATATGAGTTACCAACACACGTGTGTGGTGGCAGCTCCTGAGAATTAGAACAGATATAATTGGGAATTATTTGGGGCCCACCTCTTTGGTGTTTGGACACACAATAATGATACCAAGGACGTGGCTCAATTATGTCAACACATCCTAGAAATGCAAAAGGTTTATGATCAGACTGTTTCTCCTGCTAATATTGCAAAAATGCTCCTCAATGAGCTTCGAGGCTGTAATCCCTTTAATCTGTTGAAACGTCCTTTTGTTTTTCCTGGGCAGAGCGGCTGTTTTGCTCTTCCCTCTTCTCGTGATTACAATCTGGTGTGGAGCATTGCCGGGAACCGCCCCTAGACTAAGCATGGAGACTCATCCTGAACATCTAAGAAATAAAGGGGGCATTGTAGGGAGTGGAAGAAGGCCTGAGTGAATGTGTGTTGTTGACATGGGCACAGTCATGACAAAGACCAAGGCTGCAGAGCCTTTTCCCTATGTAGGCCAGGCTCAAGAGGGATAGCAAAGCTCTCCTCCCAGATCAGAGTGTGTGGGCGTGGCCAATGTGTGTGGGCGTGGCCAGTGTGTGCAAAACCTATCAACTGCAGCTTCCTCCTCCTCCCAGACATTTACAGCCTAAGAATGCTCATCTTCTACTGTAGTAGTGAGCCCCTACCCCAATGCTGTACCTAATAAGCATGATGTTCAGGGTTGCTGGGCCATAGTAGGAGCCCTCCATCCTCTCCATCAGAGTGAGCACACCTCCGCCTGATTCTAGCTTTCTTGTATCTGTGTCTGTGTGTCTGTCCTTTCTTCATTCTCTTACTGGCCCTAGTCAGGGTTCCAGGACCAAACTGCAAGACACAAGGCAGAAGCCTCTGATACAACAATGGGATCAGTGGGGTGTGTGTGTGTGTGTGTGTGTGTGTGTGTGTGTGTCTGTGTGTGTGTGTCTGTGTGTGTGTGTGTGTCTTGTGTGTCTGTGTGTGTCTTGTGTGTCTGTGTGTGTCTGTGTGGTACTGGGGATGAACCAAGGGTCTCCGGCATTCTGGGCAGCCATTTTACCCTTGAGCTATAGCCCCAGCCCCAGACAGTACTCTTTTAAAATCATGCTTTTACTATACATAGGGCTCTGTGCTATAGCATTTAAAAATTATTTTTATTTTATATGTTATGCATATTTTGCATCCATGTCTATCTGTGCACTGAGTACCTGCCAGCAGAGGCCAGAAGAAGGCATCAGATTCCTTGGAATTGGAGTTACAGATGGTGGTAAGTTGCCATATGGGTGTTGGGAATTGAACCCGGGTCCTCTGCAAAAGCAGTATGCACTCTTAACCACTGAGCCTAGCACACACCCATGCGGCCTTACACAGTTTTAACAAATCACTATTATTACTGCTTTTTAGAGGAAGAAAGTACAACACAGGCCCCGGGTTGTCCACGTTTGTTTACATGGGCTGCGGCACACAACAGATTCAGACAGCCAAGCAGGGCTCCCTGTCAGAGCCACCAGGCATGTGTGAGACGAGAGAGGAGGCCACTTTCATGTGGGGGCAGGGGTGGTTTCCGGGTACAGGTGACGATTCAGTGGAAATTTAAGGAAGGACTTGATTGAAGGCACTGAATGTAGGGACATGAAAACTCTGAAAACAAGGTATGAAAGTCCTAGGGTGGCCAAGAAGCCATGTGCTGGTTGGGGGAAGGGTGGCCAAGAAGCCATGTGCTCTTTGGGGGAAGGGTGGTCAAGAAGCCATGTGCTCTTTGGGGGAAGGGTGGCCAAGAAGCCATGTGCTCTTTGGGGGAAGGGTGGTCAAGAAGCCATGTGCTGGTTGGGGGAAGGGTGGCCAAGAAGCCATGTGCTGGTTGGGGGAAGGGTGGCCAAGAAGCCATGCTATGGGCTGACAAGAGCAAGGGACAGATTCATAGATGTCTTAGTTACTTTACCACCACTGTGAGAAAATACCGTGGCCAGAGCAACTTATCAAAGGAAGGGTTTGTTTTGTGCGTACAGTTCCAGAGGGATGGGAGTCCCTCACCGTCATGGCAGGGAGCAGGGCGGCAGGCTGGCGGCATGGCACTGGAGCAGCAGCTGAGAGCTCCCATCCTGATCCACAAACAGGAAGGGAGGGCACCCTGGGGATGGCCAGAGGCTTTTGAAAACTCAAACTTTCCTTCAGAGGGATGCCTCCTCCAACAAGGCTACACTTCCTAATCCTTCCAAAAGCCACTAGCTGGAGATCAAGTCTTCCCATGCCAGAGACGTAGGGAGGACAGATATCTCATTCAAACCACCACTGTACGTTTGAAGCCTTTCAGTCTAAGGCTTCCAGGTGGTGTAGACGTAGCAGTAGCCTGTAAAGATGTCCCAAAGTGTCTGGACATGTGTTTGTCAAAGTGGACTTTGCACGCGGTGTTAGTTAAGGATTTTAATCACAGTGACATTGTAAGGCAGAGACAGGAGGGTCAGAATGAGAGGTGACATGATGACAGACTTGGGATTTGAGAGACTTAAAGGTGTGACTCTGCCAGTTCTGCATATGGAGGCGGGGCCCTGAGTCAACGAGGGCAAACGCAGGAGGCTTCTGGAAGCTGAAAAAGGCAAAGACACAGTTTCCATCATCCTTGCAACCTCCAGAAGGGGACAGGCTGTGAACACCTTGATTTAGACCCCGTCAGACTCAGTTTGGGTTTCTTTTTCTTTCCTTTTTTACATCGATTTATTCAGTCTCCACCCCCAGAGGCTCCCACGTGTGTGTGTGTGTGTGTGTGTGTGTGTGTGTGTGTGTGTGTGTGTGTGTGTGTGTTTGGGGAGGCATGCCACAGAATTCATATGAAGGTCAAAGGACAACTTGCAGGAGTTGGTTCTCTCCCACCAAGTGGGTCTTGGGGATTGAACTCAGGTCACCAGGCTTGGGAAACACCTTTACCCCCTGAGCTATCTCACCAGCCCTTCCTTTAGGTTTCTGACATCCAGAACTGTGTGACAACCAGCACACACCAGTTTATGTATGTGTGGCTGTTCATTACCACAGCCACAAGAAACTGATATAGGGTCCTTGCCAGCACCATGTAGGCACTGAGGCTTCAAGCAGCATTCTCCAAGTGGCATTTTAGGATGTTATGTTCATTCCACAAATATTTACCAAGCACCTTCTACACATCAGGCTCCAGGCTAGATCGGGGGAATATGTGGCAAAAAAAAAAAGATGCAGCTCCTCCTCTGGGAGGGACCCACAGTGTCACTGTGGCCATCCCAACTGCCACACAGGACTGGAAGTGTGTGTAAGCTGGGAGATTAGCAGTGACTAGCAGCCTGAACAGAGCCTGTGCTTTCCTGGCAGCTACAGGGCCTTCTGTAGGGGGCTTATCTGATACAAACAGAGAGGAGCACTTTACAGATGTGACAGAGACTGTTGGCAGCCATTGACTGTGGCAAATTTGTGCCCTGGCTATCACCTGCCCTTTCTCAACTGGGGCAGGCATCCAGGAAAAGACATACAAGCATTGGCTGCTCTTCCAGAGGATCCAGGTTCAATGTCCAGCTCATAACCATCTGTAACTCCAGTCCTGGAGAATCGGACACCCTCTAGGCACTGGGCATGCATGTAGTGCACAGACATCCATGCAGGCAAAACACTCATACACATAAAATAAAGTTTAAATCCCCAGTGTCACACACACAGAAAAGAGTCAGGACCCAAGTCCCTTAGCGATGAGTGAGTGAACAATGACCAGGAGAAGGCTCAAGGGGATCTGTGGCACTGGCAGTGGCTTTTCATTTGGGGGTGCAGTTAAATACGAGTAGCCATTTGTGATGGTTTGCTGCAATGTGTGTTTACAATCTGTGTGTTTTCTTTGCATTCAGTGTATCACAAAACATCTATTGAGAAACATTTTCTCTTTTTGCAGTGGGAGAGGTTGAACCTAGGGCTTGGGCATGCTTAGTAAGTGCTCTGCTGCTCCCAGGATCCCCAAATCCCCACAAAGTGCTAATGGATGTACCTGGACATGTTTAGGTGCCTGTGTGATGTGAGTGATAATTGTCTTGGAGTTAGAAAGCCCAGGTTTGTAACGTTAGTCTGCCTGGGCTAAGATTCTGAGTGACACTGGGCACACTCTGGTTCCTCTTTAGGTCCCGGTTTCCTCCATCTAAAAATGGGAAGGGTGTGCATATTGAGAATGAATGTTCTTGAAGAGACTGTGTCCGTGGGTGTGGGGTATAGTTCAGTGGTAGAATGCTTACCTGGCATGCCCAAAATCCTGGGTTTGATCCCCAGCGGTAAAGGTAAACAGAGAAGAACTTCATCTGTATCAAAGATTCTTCGAGCTGCTGACCCTTGACTGACTAAGACATTGTGGTTACAAGAGAGAGGAAATGCTCTAGATCCAGAACCAAAGTTATCTGGGGCTGTTTAACAGCTATTACCTTAACTTTTGTGTCTGACCTAACACCACGACTACTAGCTAAATGTCCCAGAATGCGTCACAAAAGCAGCCGCTGGCCTCTACCTCTCCTAAAGCTGCATGGTGGCAGCTGAAACATGGGGAAAGATTTGCCCACCTTGCTGTATCCAGTCCCCAGCCCCCACCCCAACCCATCATCAACGCAATTGATAGGTGGATTGATCTGTCTTTTGTTCTGCTGCTATGGAAATTCATGTGACCTCTCCCACAGCGAGATATGCTATTCAGGGTAATCTGAACACGTGTTTCCAGGCCATGGTTACTCATATTTGGCTGAAAATAAACGGCTTTTAAAATTTCCTTTAAAAACAGAATGAGAGGTTGGTGAGGCAGCTCAGGGGGTAAAGGTCTCTGCCACCCAGCCTGATAATCTAAGTTTAACCACTGGGACCCAACTCCCGACAACAGTTACGCTCTGACTTCCATGAGTAGTGTCATCTGTGTTACCTGTGCAAGCATGTGTGTGCGCACACACACACACACACACACTCACAAATGTAATGAAATACTTTTTAAAGAAGAAATAAAAATAGTACCTTTATTTTATGCTGCATATGGATTGTAGGATTTTTGCAGACGCTCAACAAAATGCTGCTGCTATAGCTAACTTAACTAAAGGGGAGGGATGGAGGGAGGGATGGGCTCTGTTGGAGCTGGAGCTGCTTTCCTGTTTCCCTGTTAAAGGGGGTCACAGGACAAACTGGCTCCATTACTGTCGGCTGGATTCCTGGCCCTTGGCCATGGAGACAGGTGTGTGGTGAACTGGAAAGAACATGATGGGCTTCAGGATCCTTTTGTCTGGGTTAGAAGTCTGCCAGGGTCCCGTTTTAACTGTGTGTGAACTTGGGCAAGTGTTTGTCTCCTCACTAATAACTCAACACTCGTGACCATGGCCACAGTACTGGCAGGCATGTTAGTTACCGGAAATGTGCCCAACAACCTTCATGGTGAGGCCTCTGAGCTAAGTGGCTTCCCTGCTGGGAGAGGGGCAAGGAACACATTTGATCGCAGTCCAAACTAAACATAGACACTGCCTACTGCCTCCTCTAAGGCTGGAGGACCTCCAGTGAGCAGATGTCTCCTTTACAGTCACAGAGACTTTGTTCCAAGAGCCCAATCCCACCCTACTGTGGGGGACTCGGGCCTGCCACGGCTGCCAGTCTCTGGGAGGCAGGGACGCGGAAGCCTCCCAGGATGAAATGCTGCTCTGAGAACTGGGAAGGGCATGGGCTAGTGCTCTGGGACCTGTCTTCCAGCTCAGTGTCTGGAGAAAGCACCCACAGCAGGTGCCTGCCTAGGGAGTCTC
The DNA here is from genome assembly GCA_902168405.1 of Peromyscus aztecus. Lineage (NCBI taxonomy): Eukaryota > Metazoa > Chordata > Mammalia > Rodentia > Cricetidae > Peromyscus > Peromyscus aztecus. The sequence continues at coordinate 13,948 of CABHPQ010060170.1, forward strand.
CCTGAGCTGAAGGCAGAGCTCAGCTCTGGGTCTCACACCCTGAGCAGGTGGGTTGTGGGTGGGTGCATCCAGGATAGGAAATGGGGAAGAGTCTTTTCACATGAGAGACAGCTGGAAAGTCTGAGTGGGAGCAGCGAGCTCAGAGAAGACACAGGAGTCCTGGAGACACTGCTTTTCACAAATCCAAGGGATTCTGAGTTTCTTGGTCTTTTATATAGCAACTAGTGTTTCTCTGACCCCGACTCTCAGAAAACTCAATCTGTCTATTGTTAATAATTTGTCCCTAATTGTGCAGTATATACATGTTCATGCAAAAAAAAAAACAAACCCTGAAGCACATGAAAAAGCAAAATCAAAATATTCATTGCATCATTCATCATTTGAAGATAACTACTGCTAACGTTTCTGTGTGTGTCCTTCAGATCCAAGTTCATTGGGGTCACCATACATATTGATCCTTCAATTCTTGGCTGAAGGCAGCATAAACTGGCTCTAGCTAATTGTATCACTTAAGGCTGCTCTGCTGAGAAAGTCCCCAAATAATGACAGCTTTACAGCATGAAAATTTATTTCTTGTTCACTGGATGCTCACAACAGCCATCATTGCTGGGAAGAGAGATGGGCTATGGTTTGTATGTGCCCCCCAAAAGTTCACGTGTTGGAAACTCTATCCTCCATTCCCATGTTAGTAGTTTGTGGAGGTGGGGCCTTGGGACATACTTAGCATTAGATGAAGTTATGAGTAGGCCCCCAAGATGACAGCCCTACTGTAGGAGCCCTCAGAGGCTTCCTAGTGAGAACTTACTCAGGGTCAGAGAATCAGAGCTTGATTTACCCAGCAGGGCTGCATAGTGGGATGATTTGACCATGGGCGTGTTTACCAGGTGTTTGCAAGTGTCTACACTTGGCTGTATGGTGTGCTTTTATCTTTCAAGAGGGAGGTCTTTGGCCTCTCCCCTTGGCATATCATAAAAAGCCCTTTTGAATAAATGAAGGGGCTGTTGGGTTTTGACCCAGGCCCTCCCGAAGCTATCCTTGTTTTTGTCTTTCTTCTCATCATCTAGGTCTCTCTTTCTATCTGATATTTCCTCATTCCTCTCTCCTCCACCTAAGAACCCTTCAAAAGGTGGGAGCTGGACTCCCACACCCCACCCACCTGATTGCCAGGAAAAGATCTAAAGGCAAGTTCATTGCCAGTGATGAATCAATACTACCCACTTATCAGAGCCTCCATGAGAACTAAGAACAGGTTTCTGAGTATTCCTAGAGAGCCAAGCCTGTGAAGGACCTGGAAAGGGACACTCTCTGAGAAAGCACATCAGCCTGTTGCCCTTTCCCAGATGAGCCCAACAAATCCCTTCCATCTATCCATTCAGCTGTGTCCTTAGCACTATCTTATCGAACTGGGCTCTATGAGCTGCTCTCACAAATTCTTCAAACCTAAGGAAGGTGTCAGGCAACCTGTTTACAGCCAGTGGGTCAGAGGCACTGGTCACAACCCATGCCTGCAGGCCACCTGAAGTGAAGGACAGTCTCATGGGACTGAGTCCCTCCCCTGTAGGGTCTTCGCTGTCTCCAAGTGGACAGGGCCAGAACAGCATGAAACAGAGGACACTCAGCAGCAGAGCTGCTTGCTAGGCTGTTGGTAGGGAGAACACCCCCACCCACCCACACACCACCACCACAGTAACAGTTGTAAGTACTCAGCCCACAAATCATTTGTCAAGTGGGGGATCTGATAACTCAGGGCTATAATCCCAGTTACTCCAGAGGCTGAGGCTGGGGGATCAAACTGTCAAGACCAGCCTGGGCAATGCAGTGAGACTGTCTCTGGGGGGAAAAAAAGTGTTGTTTAGTGGTAGACTGCTGGCCTAGCAGACATGAAGCCCTGGGTTTGATCCCTAACAATGGGGGGGGGGGGTGTCAAAAAAGTATGGTGAGCAAAAGCTGGCAAACTAAAATAGCATTGCATTTAAATTTAAATGGAGGTCAAGAGTAGACCAACTCTGAGTTGCTAGAATTCAGAATAGTGAGCAAACTTACAGGGCACCAGAATTGTCCTGTATCCGATTCATCTGACTCCGGTGGCCATGTGAGTACATGCATGTGCAAAAACACACCGAGTTTTGTGTGTTTTGCTATTATGCTGTAATCGAGCGCTGAGAAATTTCAAAGTTAAAAATCATGCTACCCGGTCAGGTGAGCTACACCAAGTACTCGGGTGATGCTCACCTCCATGTCAGTCACCAGCTTCTAGGGATGTGGGAGAATTTACTCCTTCTCCCTGGATGCTGGACCCACTGTGCCTGCTGCCCGGTGTGCTGGAACCCCGATGGCATCCTCTGTGCCAACTGGGGTGGGTAGGCATTCTCTGTACTGCATGGAACTCACTGACCCAGCCCCTCACTGTTCCTCACTGGCAAAAAACCAAAACCAAACCCAAAACCAAACAGAAACCCCCCCAGCATCCCATCACTGAACTTGTATTTTTCTAGTTGATAGTGGGACTGAACCGCCAGAACAGAGTTAGGAACCTTTTCGATTCTTTTGTTTGTTTTTTTGAGACAGGGTTTCTCTGTGTAGCTTTGCGCCTTTCCTGGAACTCCCTTTGGAGACCAGGCTGGCCTCGAACTCACAGAGATCCGCCTGCCTCTGCCTCCCGAGTGCTGGGGTTAAAGGTGTGCGCCACCACCGCCCGGCCCCTTTCGAATTCTTTGTTCAGAGCCTGGTATCTCTAGGGCTGTGCCAGCTGCTCAGCAGGGAAGAGGTGACTTGTGTCATTGCTATGACAAGAGGCAACTTCAGGGGGAAGGGCTTGTTTTGGCTCAGGATTTGAAGGTCCAGGTCCAGCATGGGCCGGGAAAGCATGTCAACAGGAACAAGGCAGCTGCTCACAGGGCCCCTGCCAGGGAGCAGAAGAGAGGACGAAGGTGCACAACTGGATTTTCCCTTTTTATCCAGCCCGGGATTCCAGTTCCCGGGATGGTGTCATACCCAGGATAGTTTATGGAATCTACTTTTAAAAAGGAACTACTTGTTTTAAATAGGATAAGTAATGAAAAATTTTTGTCTGAATTTGTCAAATATTACTGGACTGGACATTGGTTATATATATATAATGGAGTTTTTAATCTGAATCTGTCAAATGTTTATGGACTAGACATCATTAATATAATCTTGACTGTGCATATTGTATATACTTATTGGATATAATTTTTC